>BROE01000022.1:18973911-19041715 GCA_036571765.1 Plecoglossus altivelis
TGGTGATGGTGTATCTCTCCTTGGTGATGGTGTACCTCTCCCTGGTGATGGTGTAACTCTCCTTGGTGATGGTGTACCTCTCCCTTGGTGATGGTGTACCTCTCCCTGGTGATGGTGTACCTCTCCCTGGTGATGGTGTAAATCTTTGAATCAAAGGCTGTGAGTATGATTTCTCTTCCTCATCCTCACTTAATCTACCTGTCTGGCAGACTGGCTGACTGACTGTCTGACTGACTCTGACTGACTGACTGACTGGTTGGCTGGTTGACTGGCTGACTGGCTGGTTGACTGGCTGACTGACTGACTGGCTGGTTGACTGACTGACTGGCTGCTTGGCTGACTGGCTGGTTGACTGACTGACTGACTGTCTGTCTGACTGGCTGGTTGTCTAGCTGACTGACTCTGGCTGACTGACTGTCTAATTGGCTGACTGGCTGAATGGTTGGCTGGTTGACTGGCTGGTTGACTGACTGACTGGCAGGTTGACTGACTGGCTGTCAGACTTTCAGCACTGTATGTTTCTTAACTCCTCCATTTATCATCGCTGTATTGATAAGATTACCACCTTCATCAATTACGTTTCAGAAAGTACAAGCAGAGAAAAGCTGTTAAGTTGCCTGGGTCTGTCTCCTCCTGTTTTGGGTGGGGCTGGACAGGGGCCCTGGTGAGCTGGGATCTGGGGGGCGGAGGGGCTGGAGGGGGGTGGGTGGAGGATGTTGGGAGTGGAGAGGGGATGGAGGTCCGCTGGGGGCAGCAGAGCCATGGGGAGCAGGAGGCCACCTGGACGTGAGTTCCAGGAGTACTAGTCATGAACCTGCCCCACACGGAGCTCTTTACAGGACAAAGAGATGGACCGCCTGCCAGACACACACACACACATACACACATATGAAAACAGACACACACAGATACACACACATCCATACACTCACGCAGAGGTATCCACACATGCACACCCTCTCACACACACGAGGAAACAAGAAAAGACACAGACTGAGACAGTGAAAAGGAAGTCACACAAAGACGATGTATTAAAGAAGGAAACTGATTTCTACTTGTTTACATGACATCCAGTCCGTGGTGGATGGAGGGAGTCTGTAGGTACGTATCAGTCCCTACAGACAGTAAACCCACACTGACAAATGCGAAGACCTGAGAGAAGTTCTCTACCTTTAGACCGCTTGGATCATTTCACATCTCTCTTCCTTGATAGAGCTACAGCTGCAGCATGTTGCAGAGAGCTGTTTATCTGTGTTGATATATGTCTATGTTGATATATGTCTATGTTGCAATAGGTCTAAGTTGCAGTAGCTCTATGTTACAGTAGGTCTATGTTACAGTAGGTCTATGTTGCAATAGGTCTATGTTGCAGTGGGTCTATGTTACAGTAGGACTATGCTGCAGTAGGTCTACGCTGCAGTAGGTCTATGTTGCAGTAGGTCTATGTTACAGTAGGTCTATGTTGCAGTAGCTCTATGTTGCAGTAGTTCTATGCTGTAGTAGATCTATGATTGACGTAGGTCTATGTTGCAGTAGGTCTATGCTGCAGTAGGTCTATGTTGCAGTAGATCTATGCTGTAGTAGGTCTAAGCTGCAGTAGGTCTATGTTGCAGTAGGTCTATACTGCTGTAGGTCTAAGATGCAGTAGGTCTATGTTGCAGTAGGTCTATACTGCAGTAGGTCTAAGCTGCAGTAGGTCTATGCTGCAGGAGGTCTATACTGCAGTAGGTCTAAGCTGCAGTAGGTCTATGCTGCAGGAGGTCTATACTGCAGTAGGTCTAAGATGCAGTAGGTCTAAGCTGCAGTAGGTCTATGCTGCAGTGGTCTAAGCTGCAGTAGGTCTAAGCTGCAGTAGGTCTATACTGTAGTAGGTCTAAGCTGCAGTAGGTCTATGTTGCAGTAGGTCTATTCTGCAGTAGGTCTATGATGCAGTAGGTCTATACTGCAGTAGATCTAAGCTGCAGTAGGTCTATACTGCAGTAGGTCCGTACCGTTCTTGTCGGTGAGGTGGGGCTCCTCCTGCTGCTTGCGTCCCATGTCAGCGAAGGATCGCACGATGGGGATGCGGTTGGCCAGCTTCTTCTGGTTCTGGTGGTGATGCTGCAGGAGCAGAGCTTCCCTTACCCTCCTCCTCAGCACCTCCCCCAGGGGAGACACTGCCTCCTGCTGGTCCAGTACCATGTCTGCAGACACACACACGTACACACAACATCAGATAGGTATCAGGCTGGTGCCAGCGTGTTCCAGAGTCTGTACCTATGACCTCCTCCAGGGAACCGGCCCTCATGTCCAGCAGTACAGTGCCGTTGATGATGCAGCTGCGTAGCTCAAACAGGCTGTGCAGGGACAGCGTGGCCACGTAGGGTTTACTCCACCTCTCTCCTCCATCCTCCACGTCCTCCTCGAACTTCAGCCACCTGCAGCAGCAGAGCACAGACAGGGTCAGGCTGGCTATCAGACCAGCCAGGCTGGCTATCAGACCGGCCAGGCTGGCTATCAGACCGGCCAGGCTGGCTATCAGACCAGCCAGGCCGGCTATCAGACCAGCCAGGCTGGCTATCAGACCGGCTAGGCTGGCTATCAGACCGGCCAGGCTGGCTATCAGACAGGCTAGGCTGGCTATCAGACCAGCTAGGCTGGCTATCAGACAGGCTAGGCTGGCTATCAGACCGGCTAGGCTGGCTATCAGAACAGCCAGGCTGGCTATCAGACCAGCCAGGCTGGCTATCAGACAGGCTAGGCTGGCTATCAGAACAGCCAGGCTGGCTATCAGACAGGCTAGGCTGGCTATCAGACCGGCTAGGCTGGCTATCAGACCAGCTAGGCTGGCTATCAGACAGGCTAGGCTGGCTATCAGACCAGCTAGGCTGGCTATCAGACAGGCTAGGCTGGCTATCAGACAGGCTAGGCTGGCTATCAGAACAGCCAGGCTGGCTATCAGACAGGCTAGGCTGGCTATCAGACCAGCTAGGCTGGCTATCAGACAGGCTAGGCTGGCTATCAGACCGGCTAGGCTGGCTATCAGACAGGCTAGGCTGGCTATCAGACCGGCCAGGCTGGCTATCAGACCAGCAAGGCTGGCTATCAGACAGGCTAGGCTGGCTATCAGACCGGCTAGGCTGGCTATCAGACAGGCTAGGCTGGCTATCAGACCGGCTAGGCTGGCTATCAGACCGGCTAGGCTGGCTATCAGAACAGCCAGGCTGGCTATCAGACTGGCTAGGCTGGCTATCAGACCAGCCAGGCTGGCTATCAGACCGGCTAGGCTGGCTATCAGACCAGCTAGGCTGGCTATCAGACCGGCTAGGCTGGCTATCAGACCGGCTAGGCTGGCTATCAGACCGGCTAGGCTGGCTATCAGACAGGCTAGGCTGGCTATCAGACCAGCTAGGCTGGCTATCAGACCAGCAAGGCTGGCTATCAGACAGGCTAGGCTGGCTATCAGACAGGCTAGGCTGGCTATCAGACAGGCTAGGCTGGCTATCAGACCAGCTAGGCTGGCTATCAGACCGGCAAGGCTGGCTATCAGACAGGCTAGGCTGGCTATCAGACAGGCTAGGCTGGCTATCAGACCAGCTAGGCTGGCTATCAGACAGGCTAGGCTGGCTATCAGACCGGCTAGGCTGGCTATCAGACAGGCTAGGCTGGCTATCAGACCAGCAAGGCTGGCTATCAGACCAGCTAGGCTGGCTATCAGACCAGCAAGGCTGGCTATCAGACCAGCTAGGCTGGCTATCAGACAGGCTAGGCTGGCTATCAGACCGGCTAGGCTGGCTATCAGACCGGCTAGGCTGGCTATCAGACCGGCCAGGCTGGCTATCAGACCTGCTAGGCTGGCTATCAGACCAGCCAGGCTGGCTATCAGACCGGCCAGGCTGGCTATCAGACAGGCTAGGCTGGCTATCAGACCAGCTAGGCTGGCTATCAGACAGGCTAGGCTGGCTATCAGAACAGCCAGGCTGGCTATCAGACAGGCTAGGCTGGCTATCAGACCAGCCAGGCTGGCTATCAGACCAGCTAGGCTGGCTATCAGACCAGCCAGGCTGGCTATCAGACCTGCTAGGCTGGCTATCAGACAGGCTAGGCTGGCTATCAGACCGGCCAGGCTGGCTATCAGACCGGCCAGGCTGGCTATCAGACCAGCTAGGCTGGCTATCAGACCTGCTAGGCTGGCTATCAGACAGGCTAGGCTGGCTATCAGACCAGCTAGGCTGGCTATCAGACCAGCAAGGCTGGCTATCAGACCAGCTAGGCTGGCTATCAGACCAGCTAGGCTGGCTATCAGACAGGCTAGGCTGGCTATCAGACAGGCTAGGCTGGCTATCAGACCAGCTAGGCTGGCTATCAGACCAGCTAGGCTGGCTATCAGACCAGCCAGGCTGGCTATCAGACCAGCCAGGCTGGCTATCAGACCAGCCAGGCTGGCTATCAGACCGGCCAGGCTGGCTATCAGACCAGCCAGGCTGGCTATCAGACCGGCCAGGCTGGCTATCAGACCAGCTAGGCTGGCTATCAGACTGGCTAGGCTGGCTATCAGGGGTCTGGGGATCCGTGTCTAAACACACATGCAGAGACTCTATAATGGAGACAGATCTGCTCATTATTTCTGGGATGTGATCCTGTCTGTCTTAGTGTATTCTGGGAAACGGAGTCCCCCAGTTCCACACGTTGCTCGTTCAAGGCTACTGAGCTAACATCTCACAGCTGTCTACTGCTGTCAGGCCTCTTTGCTGCTACAGGCTAGCTGGCTCTGCTCGTGCTGCAGTGCTTATTAGTTTGGCTTTATTTAGCCAGACCGGATGGTTATATAACAAGCCTTCTTTATGTAATGTTAACCCTTTCAGGTAACACACGCTGCTCTTTATGAATCATCGTTACGCTCATGTTTCACACTGTAGAGAAACACAAAGGAAGAACTGTGCATTAGTTTGAACTGTCATAACAAAACTGGCCAACATCTGAGGTTTGTTTCTGCATTTGTAATAATTACATCTGAGGTTTGTTTCTGCATTTGTAATAATTAGTTAGCTGTGTGAATAATAATGAAGCTGTCTCTGTCTATTTATGAACCTCACATGTTGGCTTCTCTATTTCTGTAAAAAATGACAAATCTAAAGGTGTTGTTCTCTCGCACAAAATGTGAGAAAATCATTTCTAACCCTCTATAACCTGAACATGTATTAGTTAGAATAGGATGAGGAAGTGTTGCTAGTGGAGCAGAAAAATGACAGGAAGAGCCCTGATTGGCTGTTAGCGAGATGTCCAACATGGCGTCCAACCTGGCGGTCTCCCTCCACTCCGCCTCCTCTCCCTGACGCAGGCAGATCTCATCCAGCTCGGTGAACAGGTCGTGGGGGATGTGCTCCTCGTCATCGTCCTCCGTGCCCAGGAGGAACTGAACCCTCTGGGATGGCGTGTCTTGGGCAGAGAGACACCAGAGGCACATGGGTCACATCCAGCCTTGTCGCACGTTGATGAGGTCATAAAGACATGATACACTTCTGGCAGCATGTGGGATGCTACTGGCTACACCCTCAATGACTAAAATCATAGCATGCAAAATTCTTTAAAATGATGACACAATTATAGAAGACAAAAAACTATCATATTTACGACAGTATTTATGTAAACAAAACAGAACTTCTGCTCTGTACTGTGTAATTACTGTAATATCATAGAGAACTATCTCCGCTCGCACAAAGAGTGCGATGGTGACTGTCCCACCAAATATTCCACAGTCTAGCTATCCCTTAACGTAGCCAGGTGATCTCCTATTGGCCAAGGTCAGGGCTGGCCTCTCTCACCATTGGACGGTGACTCCCTCCCCTCGGTCAGGGTGGGGGTCCTCTCCTTGCTTCTCTTCCTGTGCCTGTGGCCATGGTGTCTGTGGCCATGCCTGCGATGGCTCCTTCGGCCTGTGGGCACGTGCACCCCGATGTAGAGGGTCCTGTGACCTGGCCACATCAAGGAGGAGCAGGAGGGATTTACTTTTTAATGATCATGAACACAGTTGAGCAGTCTGTCTGTACCTGAGGCCTTTGGGTGTGCTGTTAAAAGGTGATTGTTACTGTTCTCCATGCCGACTTCTGTTCTATGCTAAAGCAAACACACGTTCAAAGCTTTCACCCATAATGTTGTTCTCCATCGGCTCTAAGCAGAAGCCCAGAGAGACATCTGTCATGGACACCCCAGCAGCCTGGCGTTCTTAATCCCTGCTAATGCATCTAAGAGAAACACACAGCCCCAAAACACACCAACTCTCACATCAGAGGAGCAGGGAGGGCCTCACCAGCCTGCGTTGGATCATTCCTTTACCACACGTACAGTAAAAGATGCAATGTTTCATGCTGTGAATATTCTGGATCTTTATTGAGACGTAACATAGGTACGTAGTGATTCCGTCTGTATCAGTGGTTCTCAACCCTGGTTCCTCTGTCCTGCATGTTCTAGATGTTTCCCTGCTCCAACACACCAGATACAAATAAAGGAGTCGTTATCAAGCTCATTCACTTGCATCAGGTGTGTCAGAGACAGTCAGACAGACAGACAGACAGACAAAAACTTGAAATCAAATAAAACTGAATCTATGTCCTACAGAACATGTACTGTAATAATGAGTGTCTGTCCTACAGAACATGTACTGTAATATTGAGTCTCCTAGAGAACATGTACTGTAATATTGTGTGTCCTACAGGACATGTACTGTAATATTGAGTGTATGTTGATCCAATGTGCAGTCCTAAACTGTTGCTGTTTTTGCAGCTTGGGGTCATTGTCCTGGCTGACCGTGGACTGGGTCTCCTTCCATGACTCCTGCTACATGGGCTCAGACACGTCCCCTGCTGCCTCCCACCCACTCCCTACCTCCAGGGGCAGGGAACCCACCCACTCCCTACCTCCAGGGGCTGGAAGCCCACTCACTCCCTACCTCCAGGGGCAGGGAACCCACCCACTCCCTGCCTCTCTCTCTCTCTCTGTTTCTCCCCCTCTACCCTATCTCTCTCAGAGGGTGTTGGGATGTGGGGCTGAGGGTTGCCTTGGTCACCATGGATACGGAGGGGGGGCGGAGCTTGAGTTGTAACTAGGGAGGTTGTTGTTTTGCTTTTTAGGTTTGTCTGGAAATGTACAACTTTAATATAATGGACTTTGTTGGAATAAGTAAGTATGAGATAGAATGGATGTTGAGGTGAAAGTGTTGGTTAGCTTCCACTTTTGACAGCCCAATGAATATATAATAAGAGTGAATAGACTGTCTTTCCCTCCCACCTTCTCTCCCCCTCTCTCCCTCCTTCTCTCTCCCTCCCACCTTCCCTCCCCCTCTCTCTCCCTCCACCTCTCTCACTCTCTTTGAGGAGTGTGTGCGTAGGTGGATGACAACCCTCTCCTCCCCTCTCCTCCTCCTTTCTTACCCTCTCTTCCTTCCTTCCCCTCTCCTCCTCCTCTCCTCCTCCTTTTCTCCCCTCTCCTCCTCCTTCCCTCCCCTCTCCTCCTTCCTTCCCCTCTCCTCCTCCTCTCCTTCTCCTTCCCTCCCCTCTCCTCCTCCTTCCCTCCCCTCTCCTACTCCTTCCTTCCCCTCTCCTCCTCCCCTTCTTGTTTTACCTTCCAGTTCCTCCTGCTCAAAGTTGGTCTTCAGCATGGAGCGAGTTCCTCCACGGTCCAACACCGCCTCCTCCTCATGCCTCTGTGGAACACACACACACACAAACACACACACACACACACAAACACACAAACACACACACATACACACACACAAACACACACACACACACACAAACACACACACACACAAACACACACACACAAAGAAACACACACACAAACGCAAACACACACACAAACACACACACAAACACACACACACACACACGGGCATCTTCTGGTTACACAGCTGCCAGGTTGTTCTACAGAACAGACATGTAGATGGGCTGGTTAAGCAGCCACATTTCAGTGCTACAGAAAGCGACCTTTGGATTCTTCCGTTGTGGACGTAGAGGATGAACACAATATCCCCCATAACAGGGAAGTATCTGTTCCCATGGAAACTAGTATTAGCAAGGGCCATTATATTGGAGAGGCTATGCTGTCATGAAAGAGCTTTACAAGAGCTCTCAGAATCAAATCAACGATTTAAGCTGGATGTTTGTAGTTCACTGAAGCTCTAGTCTGTCTATAGATCTCAGGGCTGGATGTCATTAACATAGATGGGAATTAGCGAATATGAACACTTTGTTATTGTGTTAAAGTAGGTTTTTCTGGTATCAGTACTTCACACAATATATCTGACGAGCTTTTCCTAAAACAGTCAAACTGTTAGTGGTAATGACTACTGTTTATTTGAGTATGTCAGAGCCACACTTGTTTCCTTTAACTTGAGTGAAAAAGTAAAGTTATCAAGACAACTTGAGTGGAGGATGTGTGTAGTTCTGCCACCTCAGGTCAGGAACAGATACATCTAAACCCTGCAAGGATGCCGTGTGTGTATTAAAACTGTGATCTACCTGTGTTTGTTGTGTGTGTGTGTGGTGTGTGTGTGTGTGTGTGTGTGTGTGTGAGTGTGTGTGTGTGTGTGAGTGTGTGTGTGTGTGTGTGGTGTGTGTTTGTGTGTGAGTGTGTGTGTGTGAGCGTGTGTGTGTAGTGTGTGTGTGTGTGTGTGTGTGTGTGTGTGTGTGGTGTGTGTGTTGTGTGTGTGCGTGTGTGTGTTGTGTGTGTGCATTGCGCTGTTTCTAAGTTCACGACAGCTGGTAACTCGGCCGACGAGACAATCTGCTACATAATGACTCCCAGGAAGACACACAAAAAGCACTCAAGACACAACCAAGCCATAAACAAGCCCCTTGAGCTACCATGATGGACACGAGGGACAGAGGAAGTGACTGGGTCTCTCCTGTGAGGACAGAGGAAGTGACTGGGTCTCTCCTGTGAGGACAGAGGAAGTGACTGGGTCTCTCCTGTGAGGACAGAGGAAGTGACTGAGTCTCTCGTGTGAGGACAGAGGAAGCACCACAGATGAAGATCAACATCCCTGGATGACGGTCGACAGTGGGAGGATGTTGACCTCAGAAAACTTCATTAGTGAGACACAGTAGTGTGGAATTACTACCCCTTCCTCACTTATACTGCTTAACTACATCAGATGGACACAATCACACACCAATCACACACATACACACTCACACACCAACACGCACGCACACAATCACACACAAACACATTCACACACCAACACACACGCACACACCAATCACACACAGATACAATCGCACACCAACACATACGCATACAATCACACACCAATCACACTCACACGCATACAATCACACACAAACACTAAAACACACATGCATACAATCTCACACAAAAACACTCACACACAAACACGCACGTACAATCACACACACCCACAAACACACTCTCCTCCATGCACCAAATTGTTGTCTTACTCCCACAGTGAACAGACCTTCAGTTCCTACACCCTGCTACTATCACTGACCTCTCTTTGCCTAGAGGCTGGCTGGGGCAGGAAGACAGGGAGAGAGGCAGAGGGAGACCTGGGTCTCATTGACATGCTGCTGAGACACAGACACATCTCGGGAGCAGAGGGGGTGGTGGGGAGAGGATTAGACCTGCTCTTCATCTGCTGTTAGAGCCACGCATGCCCACCCATGTGTCACAGCAGGGAGGGAGAGGAGGAGGAGGAGAGGAGTAGGAGGTGGAGAGAGACGAGGGAGGAGGGGAGACAGGGAGGGGAGAGATAGACAGAGGGAGAGCAAGAGAAAGAGAAAGGGACAGAGGGAATGAGAGGAAGACAGAGAAAGGAATAGTGGGAGACAGAGAGAGGGAGACAGAGATGGAGAGAGAGAGACACAGAGGGAGATAGAGAGAGAGAGACAAAGAGGGAGGGAGAGAGAGGGAGACAGAGAGAGGGACGGAGAGGGAGGGAGGGAGAGAAAGGAAGAGAGGGAGAGACAGAGAGGGAGAGAGGGAGACAGAGAGACAGAGACAGAGAGAGAGAGAGACAGAGAGGGAGAGAGACAGAGAGAGAGAGAGAGAGACAGAGAGAGGGACGGAGAGGGAGGGAGGGAGAGAAAGGAAGAGAGGGAGAGACAGAGAGACAGAGAGGGAGACAGAGAGACAGAGACAGAGAGAGAGAGAGGGAGAGAGGGAGAGGGAGACAGAGAGAGAGAGAGAGAGAGAGACAGAGAGGGAGAGAGACAGAGAGAGAGTGGGAGGGGAGACCAGATGTTGGTGTTTACTCTAATAGATGGGTTTACATGATTTCCACAATTCTAATTCGAAAGACTAAAGATCTTTTTCCTAAGTCTGACCAGGATACTTGTTTTCTGTTCATGCAGATGCCAGAGTGGTGAACCAGCAGATTCCCTGCTGACACGATAATTACTGTTAGTCTCACTTTTGCTTTGTTGCTTTATTTCAAGGCTCTCTCAAGAACAAGGAGAAACACAATTTCAAGAGCAAAACACGATTACATAAGTATCCTTGCTCTATATTGCCTTCCAGCTCCCATATGGATCAACCACACGTGCAACTCCACATTGAGCCAACTGCACGTACATACAGTGAGTTGTACACGTTACTACAGACAGTTGTATGTATGCACAGCGTAGCTGCATCCAGAGCCCAGAATGAACCAGAAGAAAACAGGAAGAGGAGGAGGGGAGAGGAGATGGGGACAGGATGTTCTGGTTTGAGCCATGTTCTTCCCAGAAGCATGTCTCACTCTGTATCTACACTGATGGGCCAGCAGCCATGTTAGCTAGCATGCTCTGAAGAGCACATGAAGGGGAGGAGCCAAGAGCTGAGGAGACCAGACTGGAAGAGAGGGAGGGAGGTGGGGAGGGAGGTGGGGAGGGAGATGGGGAGGGAGGTGGGTAGGGTGGTGGGGAGGGAGGTGGGGAGGGAGGTGGGGAGAGGAAAGAAGTGAGGAGACAAAAAGAGAGAAGAAGGGGGAGAGTGAGTAAGGGGTGGAAGGGGGAGGGAGGGAGGGAGGAGGGAAGAGGAGGAGGAAGTCTACATTAGCACGGCAGACATCACATTGACATCACTGTAAACCAACCCAGAGATGTTTGTTTATCCTGTAAAAGATACGCAGTAAGACTGAAGGGCACCTTCTGGAAGAAAACAGGAAGAGGAGGAGGGGAGAGGAGGAGGGGACAGGAGAGGAGGAGGGGAGAGGAGGAAAGGAGGGGAGAGGATGGGGAGAGAGGAGAGGATGAGGGGAGAGGAGAGGAGGGGAAAGGAACCGTCATCCACAAAATACATAAACATGCATATAATCTCAGTATAGCATAATCAGTTTATACTTGCTCTTCCTGCCGTAAGAGTCCTGTCCTGTCTATACTGCACTCTGCATGGACCTGGGACACAGCACACCATGACACACCATGTCATGACAGGCAGGAGCCTAGAAGATATGCTGTATTTGTCTTTTGATAGGCTTCTAAAGCAAAGGGGAGCTGTTTCCTTGACAGAATTGGAATCACGTCTGTGGTTGAATCAGAGTACGTGAGGTAACCCGTGACGACCGGAAGGGGAGAGCGACCTCACCACTCTGCCAGCTATCTGATCACTGCAAGGTTATCATGAGGACAGCTGTGCTATCACACTGTTAGTCTTAGGGAATTAACATGTACTGTGTGTGTGTGTGTGTGTGTGTGTGTGTGTGTGTGTGTGTGTGTGTGTGTGTGTGTGTGTGTGGTCATGGTTACCATACACAAGACATTTGTTTTACTGTTTCACTGTACCAGTGCATCTTAACATCAAGAGCTCTCTGTACACAGATTGTCGAGAGCATAACTTAATCAACCAATCAATGCAGGTGTGGGAGGAGCCTGCAACCACAGCTGCAAGGCTGGACCAACTCAGAGATCCCTGAACTGCAAACTCTGTATCAAAGAACTGAAGCTAAAAGAACGTGCAAAACGAATTCTAGAACATCTTAACAGTGAAGTAAATCTAATCTGCTCTCGAATTCATGTTTCCCATTAAGATAGTCAGACACTGACAGATCAAATCTACTTAGCGAACAAAAATGCATCGCTTAAAAGCCAACGCTGCTTAAGCCAAACAAAGAGAGCGAGCTCCTCTGTGTTAAGGGGCATATGACTGACCTGGTCAGACAGAGAGCGAGCTCCTCTGTGTTAAGGGGCATATGACTGACCTGGTCAGACAGAGAGCGAGCTCCTCTGTGCTAAGGGGCATATGACTGACCTGGTCAGACAGAGAGCGAGCTCCTCTGTGCTAAGGGGCATATGACTGACCTGGTCAGACAGACAGCAAGCTCCTCTGTGCTAAGGGGCATATGACTGACCTGGTCACACAGAGAGCAAGCTCCTCTGTGCTAAGGGGCATATGACTGACCTGGTCACACAGAGAGCAAGCTCCTCTGTGCTGGGGGGAATGTGTCTGACCTGGTCAGACTGGCCACAGACGACACAGTGCACAGCACAGGGGTTCAAATCCAGCCCAGGCCATTTGGGGTATGCCTTTCACTATCTGTGTCTCTCTCCATCTCTCTGTCTCGGTATCTCTCTCTCTGTCTCTATCTCTCTGTCTCTCTCTATCTCTCTGTCTCTGTATCTCTGTCTGTCTCTATCTCTCTGTCTCTGTGTCTCTCTCTATCTCTATATCTCTCTATCTCTCTGTCTCGGTATCTCTCTCTCTGTCTCTATCTCTCTCTATCTCTCTGTCTCTGTATCTCTCTATCTCTCTGTCTCTGTATCTCTCTCTATCTCTCTGTCTCTCTCTCTGTCTCTGTATCTCTCTCTATCTCTCTGTCTCTCTCTCTGTCTCTGTGTCTCCCTCTATCTCTCTGTCTCTGTCTCTCTCTCTCTGTGTCTCCCTCTATCTCTCTGTCTGTCTCTCTCTGTCTCTCTCTCTCTCTCTATCTCTCTGTCTCTCTCTCTCTATCTCTCTGTCTCTCTCTCTCTCTCTCTCTGTCTCTCTAAGTCCAATATCACGACATGGAGAACAGTGGAACACAGCTTCTGTCTGCTGCGACATCACTCAGATCATCAATCCATTTGGAGCTTTTTTGGCAGGAGGAGTCTGACACGCCAGAGTACTGTACTTCTGCAGCACGCTCTGCCCTCCTCCGTCCTACACACACACACACACACACACACACGCACACACACGCACACACGCACAAAGGCACACACGCACACAAGCACACACACGCACACGCACACACACACAGGCACACACACACGCACGCACACATGAACACACACACACACAGGCACACACACACACGCACACATGGACACACACACACACGACCCCTGACATGGGCCACTCCTTCTGCGGCTCACGCACAACATTCACTTCCCAAACTCAAGGACACGGAGACATCGCCTCCAACTAGAGGAGATAAAGACAACTTTTGTTTACTCAGCAGGACAAGCATCTCTCATCTCTGCATTGTCATCCGATCCTATATGATCGCAACCTAACAGCTGGCAGAAGGGTTGAATGGTCGTCTGTGTTGAGCACCAGGGTCCATTTGGCTCCAGGGGATAATGCCAGTGACATTGGAGGACTCAGGTCAGACAGGCTGACAGGGGCGTCATGCTACTAATCTGGACCCAACACACTGGAGGGGGAGAGCAGGGATGGTCTGCAGTGGGATTAAACTACTGTACACTGCACATATTCTGGCCACCAGTGTGTCTATGCCATTAGACAGAGATTGTTGCTGTTAGACATGATTAAAATAAGCTGGGCGAGGGGGGAGAGGGGGTAGAGGGGGGAAGAGGGGGGAGATGGGGAAGAGGGGGAAGAGGGGAAGAGGGCGGGGAGGGGTAGAGGGGGAAGAGGGGGATAAGAGGGGGGAGACGGGGAGACGGGAAGAGGGGAAGAAGGGGAGAGGGGGAACGAGGGGGGAAGAAGTGGGGAGAGGGGGAAGAGGGGGGAGAGGGGGGGTGTGGTGAGTTAGAGGACTGAGAAAGGTTAGGGCATCTTCTCCTCCAGGTTAGCGTTCTGATCTATGTGAGTCCTCGGGCGAGTATAAGGACAGGCATGTATAAGGACAGGCGTGTTAAAGGACAGGCGTGTTAAAGGACAGGCATGTTTAAGGACAGGCATGTATAAAGACAGGCATGTATAAGGACAGGCATGTATAAGGACAGGCATGTATAAGGGGATAGGGGACATGTACGTAGAGACAGACGAGGCAATGTATAGCAAGCGAGCACGGGGCACTTGTATAAGCTCGCTAGGACACGGGTCGGTGTTGGTGACCACACAGGACAGGCTCGATTGTGTTATTAAGAAGAGGCAGGTCATGTATAGTAGACAGGCGTGTTAGGACAGCATGGTATAAGGACGAGGCCCGTGTTCGAAAGGACAGGCGTGTTGTACAAGGACAGGCCTGTATGAACGGACCAGCGCGCGTGTTAAGAGGACCAGCAATGTATAAGGACATTCGGGCCCTGAAGCCCCGGCGGGCCGGGGGCAGGGACGGGATGGTGAGGGGCCGCGCTCGGGAACGTGGGCGCGGGTGAGGCCCGCGCGGGGGAAGGGCTCTCCTGGGGGCGCGATCAAGGGGGGGGCCGGCGGGGGGCGGGCTGCGTAATCGGAGGGCACGGAGCCGGACGGGCGGTGCGCGGCGGCCGGCCAGGGCCGGCCAGGGGTGCGCCCGAGCGATTGTGTAGCCCCGAGGGGCTGGACGCGGCGTGTAAATCGGCAAACGAGTGCCATGTATAAGGACAGGCGTGTTTAAGGACAGGCATGTATAAAGACAGGCGTGTTTAAGGACAGGCATGTATAAAGACAGGCATGTATAAGGACAGGCATGTATAAGGACAGGCGTGTTAAAGGACAGGCCTGTATAAAGACAGGCGTGTTTAAGGACAGGCATGTATAAAGACAGGCGTGTTTAAGGACAGGCATGTATAAGGACAGGCGTGTTTAAGGACAGGCGTGTTAAAGGACAGGCATGTATAAGGACAGGCGTGTTAAAGGACAGGCCTGTATAAAGACAGGCGTGTTTAAGGACAGGCATGTATAAGGACAGGCGTGTTAAAGGACAGGCCTGTATAAAGACAGGCGTGTTAAAGGACAGGCATGTATAAGGACAGGCATGTATAAGGACAGGCGTGTTAAAGGACAGGCATGTTTAAGGACAGGCATGTATAAGGACAGGCATGTATAAGGACAGGCATGTATAAGGACAGGCATGTATAAGGACAGGCATGTATAAGGACAGGCATGTATAAGGCAACAGCGGCTGTTTCAAAGGAGCAGGCATGGTATCAGGACAGGCGATGTTAAAGGAGGACCATGCTGTTAGAGGACAGCGTGAGAGAACGAGTTTAAGCCTGTGGCAGAGGCGAAAAGAGCTGTTCTTGCCTTATAGAACATTTCTCACTAACCGATGTGATACTGGACTCCTACAAGGCGACCCTAGCCAAAGGGAAGGAATGACGTGGTCTTCATACTTCATGTGCTCTTTCTTATGAACTGTGTCCTATTATTGTCTAGATCAAGGACAGTGTTGCTGTTTCAAGTCTGGTTCACGAGAGAGGTGGAGAAGTACAGACTGAGTTAGAGGGAAGCTGCTGAGGTCTCCTGGAGGTATCTAGTGGTCTTGACCCAGTTTCCTTAGCTAGTGCAGGTTAGTCTCTGGAGCCCAGAGTGCCATGCCTAGCTACATCCACCCTGACACACTGCACTGCTTCTCCACAGCGCTACATGGGCAGAAGAATGAATACGAACAGTTGTTGCTACGGTTTAAGATATTAAGTTGGTTATATGGCTATATGAACAATGTGTTATGTTCCATGCAAAGATTGCATCTGTCTTGATCGATGAAGGACAGAGTGGATATGGCTATGAGGAGTTTGTGGCTCAGTCTCTGGGTAGATGATTGACTCTAAAGCAGAGGCCAGATGGATTAACACGCGCTGTCCCAAGTGTTCATTAGATGATGGAAGACATTCTGGGGCTTGTTCCTGCAAGTAGCATTGGGTGACATCATCACCACTCGAAACATCAGGGAGACAAGTGACAGCAGACAGAACACACATCTCCTAAATGCACTTTGTGCGTTTGTTAAATGTAAGCTAAATGTGAGGCCATGCATAACTATGACTCTGACTTCATGCCAGACATTTAATGCTGCAGAATTAAAAAGCTGCAAGTTGGTCTCTGCTTCAAGGAGGGATAAGCCGTGGATGGAGATCTGGTGAGAACTAATCCTGCGTCAAATCTAATGTCAAATACTTATGTCATGCAATCTCGACCTCTGTGCTCTGCTACACTTCCGTACAGAGCATCTGGTGACATGACGCTGTCGGCCGCAACTGAGTGTTCTCTGCTCCATCCCAGCACTGTGACATGGCTGTCCACTATGTCTCTGCTTCTACAGCACTGTGACATGGCTGTCCACTATGTCTCTGCTCCTACAGCACTGTGACATGGCTGTCCACTATGTCTCTGCTTCTACAGCACTGTGACATGGCTGTCCACTATGTCTCTGCTTCTACAGCACTGTGACATGGCTGTCCACTATGTCTCTTTGCTTCTACAGCACTGTGACATGGCTGTCCACTATGTCTCTTTGCTTCTACAGCACTGTGACATGGCTGTCCACTATGTCTCTTTGCTTCTACAGCACTGTGACATGGCTGTCCACTATGTCTCTTTGCTTCTACAGCACTGTGACATGGCTGTCCACTATGTCTCTTTGCTTCTACAGCACTGTGACATGGCTGTCCACTATGTCTCTTTGCTTCTACCTACAGAACGGTGCACAGGTGGCGGGGGGCCACGCATGTGCAGTATCTCTGGCGTCTACGTGTCACGATTGTTGTTGGGGTGCAGGGCTGTCCACACGGTATGTTTCAGTCCTGCTTCTCGTTGACAGCAGACTCTTGACATGGGCTAACTAGATCGCGATATGGTTATTTGTTAGTACATTATATGCTGCTCGTGCGTCTCTACAGCACTTGTGACAATCGGCTGTACCACTAATGTATCTGGCTTCTCAACAGCATCTGGTGCGACAGTGGCTTGTCCCTATGTCTCTGCTAGGCCTACGAGGGACTTGACTCGACCTGTGACATGCGCTGTGCCCCTGTATGTCGCTTTTTTAAGTTCTGCCCTTCTTCTAACACCGCACTGTGACATGGCACTACACGTGGGCAGTCGCGACGTGTACATCTGTCATCTGCTTCCTGAATCAGAGCACTGCGACAGGTGACTAGTCTGTCTGCTGCTGTTCTACTTGTTCTCTCGACAGTTTCCTACAGCGTACACTGTCGTACATGTCGTCTAGTCCACGTATCTGATCTGCGCTGGGCTCCGATACAGCACAGTCCTGTGACATGAGATAGTCACATCAGTGTCCTCGCTTTGCTACGCACTGTGAACATGGGCTGTCGAGCCTGTACGGTCTTTGTCGTTACCTGCCAGGATCGCCTTCCAGACAAGCAGTGCAGCGTGGTGGACCATTCAATCGTATGGAAGTCACGCTTGTCAATGTGGGTCGGTGCAGCGCGTGAGTTACTATGTAGTCTTGGTATTATCTGTAGTAAGCATATGGTTCGCATGGGGACCATCAGTCACTAACGCACGATCGATCCATGCGATTATGCTCTGCCATGCGTCAGGACTACACTGGTATACAGTCATTAATCTGCATGCGTTTGTGACTACGACGTATTAGTCACAGGTCATTTATCCTGCAGATCATGCACTTGCGTCACTAGACGGCTGGTATAACTTAGTCATTTATTCCTGGCATGAGAGCTGGTCAGATCTACAATCTGTAAGTACCGCAGGCAACTATCCGGTGCAGGCGTATTGCTTGTCACTCTCGACAATTAGCTGAATTCGTAGTAGCATTTGATCCTGCATGCCTGTCACATACGGTGCTATCCAGTCGTATTATCTTGCATATGCAGGTACTCACAGGGCTGGTATCCGTCAGGTTGTATCGTCCGCTGGGATGCACTTGTGGGTCACTCACAAGCATGGCGGCATTTAAGTGCAGCTAATATGCATGGCGTGTGTCGTAACTAACCAGGTGTTACATTCAGAGCCTCGACCTTGAGTTCCTGCCATTGCTCGCTTGTCGCACTTCGACACGTGAGCTTAATCCGAGTCTATTACTCTAACTGCAATGCTGCGTCACTTAAGCTAGTGACTGCCGGCAGTCAATTATGGTGCTTGCCAAGTGGGTCTGTGATCACGTACAGCGCTGTTATTCCATGAATCGAGTTACTCCTGCATCGGTGTCTACTGTGTAGACTCTGTATGCGCAGTGCATTTATGCTGGATGGCTTAATGGCTTTCACTAGCACATGGCATGTAGTTCATTGATGCGCAGTGCATGCTGGTCACTGCATTAGTATCCCGTCATGTTTAATTTTGCCTGGCATGTCTAGGATATAGCACAACACATGTAAGTCCATCATTAAAGATCAGCAGCAATCTGTCACTGTTACCTGTACGCAGTCAATCTATCTGCCATGCTGTCACAACACGTGTATCGAGTCGATTTCTTGCCTGCTTGTACGTGAACACGTATCCAGTCAATATTGATCTGCGCAGCTTGTGCCACATAACGAACTGTAAATTCAGTCAGTTATCCATGCGTGCTGGATCACGCATCACCAACTGGGCCTGTTTCGAAGATCATTTATGCTGCGTATGCAGTTGCCAGGCTAAGCATGATACTCTCAGTTCGAACTTCATCCGCAGTTGCATGCTGGTCCAACCGACACTGTGTATCCGAGATCGACGTGTGTCTGCGAATGCTGTCACTACTCAAGCCTCGGTACTCCAGTTCATTAAATATAGCGTGCCCCAAGAGAAATCGGCTCAGTCTACGTAGCGTTAACTTGTAGTGCCTCAGATGCATTATCGAGCTGCCGGAATGCGATATCACTTGGGCACAACACTGTATCCAGTCATTATCATGCATGCTGTCACTACACTGCATTTAGTCATTATCATGCATGCTGTCACTACATTGTATCCAGTCATTATCCTGCATGCTGTCACTACACTGCATTTAGTCATTATCATGCATGCTGTCACTACATTGTATTTAGTCATTATCTTGCATGCTGTCACTACACTGCATCCAGTCATTATCCTGCATGCTGTCACTACAGTGTATCCAGTCATTATCCTGCATGCTGTCACTACACTGTATCTAGTCATTATCCAGCATGCTGTCACTACACTGTATCCAGTCATTATCCTGCATGCTGTCACTACATTGTATCCAGTCATTATCCTGCATGCTGTAACTACACTGTATCCAGTCATTATCCTGCATGCTGTCACTACACTGTATCCAGTCATTATCCAGCATGCTGTCACTTCACTGTATCCAGCAAGTGTCCTGTATCTAGTTATTATTTTGTGTCTGTTGCTCAGTTCCTTCCCCTGTTTATATCTAGTCATGAAAACACAACATCTGTTTTAGTGAGTGGTTATACCGACAGCAACCAGAATGCCACTAACCATCACACATCCAACACTTCAGACACTTTAGAGTTTAGAAATATGACCAGAGCGTGTCCCAGTCAGTGTAAGGACAGGAGAGGACAGGAGAGAGGACAGGAGAGAGGACAGGAGAGGACAGGAGAGGACAGGAGAGGACAGGAGAGAGGACAGGAGAGGACAGGAATGAGGACAGGAGAGAGGACAGGAGAGAGGACAGGAGAGAGGACAGGAGAGAGGACAGGAGAGGACAGGAGAGAGGACAAGAGTGAGGACAGTCCTACCTGGGAGTTAAAGCGACTGCTACACAGGTCCATGCCTCCGGGCTGCATTAGCTTGCCTGGTGATGCTTCCTCAGCTAGTTAGATATCAAGTAGCTTCTGCTGCTGTTGGAGCAGCTAGTCAGATATCAGGCTGCTGTTGTTGCAGCAGCCAGAGCTCCATGTAGTGTTGTGTCTCTGCTGGGACACTCTCCCTGTGTGTGTGTCTGCAGAGAGCTCTGTTCCCTCCCCTTGCTCACACACTCACACACGCTGCCTGCACCGTTCACGCAAGCTTCGCTAGATTTTTGTTCTCGCACAACTGAGCATCCACGCCATTCGTCCACCAATCCTGCATGAGATTACAGCCGTGACATCACTGCTGCTCTCCAGCCTCTTATCTAAGTGAGGACGCTAAACCACTGTGCTTCTGTCCTTCTCCCTCTCTCTCTCCCCTCTATGTCTCTCTCCCTCTATGTCTCTCTCCCTCGATGTCTCTCCCTCTCTCTCTCTCTCTCTCCCTCTCTCTCTCTCGCTTTCCCTTTCTCTCTCCCTCTCTCTATTGCTCTCTCACTCTCCCCCTCTCTCTCCCTCTCACATTCCCTTTCTCTCTCGCTCTCCTTTTCTCTCCCTCTCTCTCTATGTCTCTCTCCCTCTCTCTCTCACCCTCTATGTCTCTCTCCCTCTATGTCTCTCCCTCTCTCTCTCCCTCTCTCGCTTTCCCACTCTCTCCCTCTCACTTTCCCTTTCTCTCTCTATCCTTTTCTCTCCCTCTCTCTCTATGTCTCTCTCCCTCTATGTCCCCCTCTACATCTCTCTCTAGGTCTGCGTACAGCAGCAGCTTGCTCTCCCTCCCTGCAGCACGGAGCGCCGTGCCTCCCCTGGGGCATTCTGGGAGCATTTTAAACAGCTGCAGGTTACCCTGCCAGCTCCTACTACTCCAGATCGCCCTCGCTCTCTTTTGATTGGAGCTTAGGTAAACCAATATTGATGATCCAATCGCTAAGCATAGGTTTGAACAGATGCGATGTCCCGACACTCTACTGTACCACAACACAACAGTGATACCTCATACCGATGCACTGCAGGGCTGTAAGCTGTTTTGCTGGGGACAGACTTCATCTGTAAGATCAAAGGGGTCCCACTGGACAACATTGAAAACATGATTTACGCAACTTACCACACTTCTGCGTGTGACCGACGAGAATGCAACGCCCACCTGAAATGACAGAGTCCATGTTACTGTTAGAGTTAGTGTACCTGGCATGGCCTCCTCATCAAGGATGGGCTACCAGTTAGCTTGAGCTTCACAGATTGGGTGGAACCAGTAAACTCTCTGGAAATATGTCATTAGCTGTTTGTTATAACCTTGATGTAACTAGGCTGAGTGATAAGTGTATCTTCAGTAACTTATAATAGTAGCAGTTCCTATTTCAGCCTCAGCACCTCACTCAGATTACAAAGACCTGATTTGTGCTGAGACTGTATCATACACAACAGAAAAGGGTCAGTCAGTCAGTCCATCAGTCAGTCAGTCAGTCAGTCCATCAGTCAGTCAGTCAGTCAGTCGGTCAGTCAGTCAGTCCATCAGTCAGTCGGTCAGCCAGCCAGTCCAACAGCCAGTCAGTCCACCAGTCACTCAGTCAGTCGTCCAGCCAGCCAGTCAGTCGGTCAGTCCACCAGTCACTTGGTCAGTTAGTCAGCCAGTCCGCCAATGGTAAGGAAAATGTTCAGTCTGTCTCTTAACTATCAGACTGACTGAGTTCAGTTTTATACATATTGTCAATCTTCAGATTGGGAGGGACAACCAGAACTCTCAGGTCTCAGTCATGTCTGTCTGCTCTGAAAGCCAGATGGTGAATGTGCTTTATAGTGAATAGGGAAAAACAAATATACACAGTCAATAGGTGTGTGTTATAATGGACAGGTGAATACAACATCATAAAACAGTGACTGCACAGAACACAGTGTGTTACAGTAAGAGGAACACATATATACAAATGGCTAGCAAGACAGAATATACACGTTGATAAGATAATAGCTGATCTACTAGTTGTGCTTAACATCAGAGCATAAGATATTCAATTTCTTCCACTCCAGTCAGTCAGCTAGGGAGCCGGTCAGATACAAAGCCAGTTGGTAAGTCAGTCAGACAGCCATTAAGTCAATAAATCAGTCAGTCTATAAAGTAAATCAGTCAGTCTATAACCATAGTTATTCTGTCAGTCAGTCAGCCTCCCAGTCAGAAAGACAGCCAGTTAGTCAGTCTATCTGTGAGTCAGCCAGTCAGCCAGCCAGCCAGTTAGCTAGTCTGTCTGTGAGTCAGCCAGCCAGCCAGTCAGCCAGGCAGCCAGTTAGCTAGTCTGTCTGTGAGTCAGCCAGCCAGCCAGTCAGCCAGCCAGCCAGTTAGCTAGTCTGTCTGTGAGTCAGCCAGCCAGTCAGTCAGTCAGCCAGTTAGTCAGTCTGTCTGTGAGTCATTCAGTCAGTCAGCCAGTTAGTCAGTCTGTCTGTGAGTCAGTCAGCCAGTCAGTCAGCCAGTTAGTCAGTATGTCTGTGAGCCAGTCAGTCAGTTAGCCAGTCTGTCTGTGAGTCAGTCAGTCAGCCAGTTAGTCTGTCTGTCTGTGAGTCAGTCAGCCAGTCAGTCAGTTAGCCAGTCTGTCTGTGAGTCAGTCAGTGAGCCAGTTAGTCTGTCTGTCTGTGAGCCAGTCAGTCAGTCAGTTAGTCAGTCAGCCAGTTAGCCAGTTAGTCAGTTTGTCTGTGAGCCAGTCAGTCAGTCAGCCAGTTAGCCAGTCTGTCTGTGAGTCAGTCAGTGAGCCAGTTAGTCTGTCTGTCTGTGAGTCAGTCAGTGAGCCAGTTAGCCAGTCTATCTGTGAGTCAGTCAGCCAGTCAGCCAGTCAGTCAGTCAGCCAGTTAGCCAGTCTGTCTGTGAGTCAGTCAGTCAGCCAGTTAGTCTGTCTGTCTGTGAGTCAGCCAGTCAGTCAGTCAGTCAGCCAGTTAGTCTGTCTGTCTGTGAGTCAGCCAGTCAGTCACCACACAAGCTTTTTGTATAAATAAGCTGCTTAACCCCATCAGCAAATGGAGAATGAAAACAAATCTCTCAGAAACTAATGGGGTGGCGGAAGGCGGTTGTTCTTTTATTTAATCTGCTCTACTTTTACAAATATTTAATTTGGACACTTTAATAGATACTTATAAGCATTTTGCTTTACTGTAAATTTGAGTTCAGACACCCATTCAGGTGGATTCGTGTGAGCAGAGACGAGTAGTCCTCTGAACACCAGCCTTAGCAATATTAAACTGAGTGGAGCAAATGTGGCTGGATACAGGGTAAACCCAGATTTCAGCAGCTTTGGTATGAATGTACTGTTACTGTTGCGTCTGCAGGGCAAAGTGAACCTCACTGCCATCCGATAGAATGTAATACATAAGTCCAGACTAGACTAAAGTAGACTACAATAGAATATATAACTGATGGATCTCATGACAGTGTATGGCTGCTTGTCTTTCCATTGTGGTCAGTTTCCAGTTGAGTCATCAGATATCTGGATCCTCACAGCCAGCTGTCCTCAGACCTTCTGGGGTCTTGGTTACACATTCAAACAGGTGAACACTGTTTTGGATTTGTTCATTACTGTCCCTTCATCTAAGTACAGGGACGTCTGCTATTTGCATCCTTCCATGAATAGTACAGCAATGGTCAATATAATCTACTGACTGCGTTCCTCAGTAATCTATTACCATGCAGCCCAATCTAAATCCATAGGCAACCCGGGCATCTGCCAACGTGGAAACACTTTGAGTAATTAAAGTTGGATTGTAATTATTTAGATCCTACTCAACCTAAATATTTTAAAGGTTTGTGGTCTTCATTCATTCAGACGAATGAATATGCAACTATATTACGCTAGCCGTAAATGCATAACTCGTCACTAAAACAAATTAATTTACGTGGACTCAGGACTTATGCAGTTAAACTAACTACAGGTACAACGTAACGCTTAATATTGAATACATAAAGCGGTTGATATTAAATGCATAAAGCGCTTAATATTAAATGCATAAAGCGCTTGATATTCAAGTTTGATCAAAAGTTTGAGGTACGATTACCCTACCTGTCGAAGAGGCGGCTAGGGTTTTAGGAGATGTTTTCTGATTGGCATTTAACTCATCTCGCCAAACATCTTCCCTCTGTAGGCCTTCGCCTGGTCCATTAATTATAAACATGTTATCTTCTCAGCGTGAGAAATGATTGAAACGTCTGAGGTATAGGTACATAGGTGTTCCGTGACATCGTGAGAAAACACTGAACTACGTCATGGCGAATGCGTGAGACTTGAGAGCACTTTAAGTTATTCGATATTTAAATAATTGCATAAACTGCCGTAGGTGTGCTATCTGTGCCACTTTCTAGACGAATGGATCGCGTGGCCTAGGTTACAGTTCATTCGTATCAATAGTGTATGTGAAGATGCATGTTATGATTATAATCGTATTGCCACAACACACGTAATCGTTCCTGGGTGATTTGACTTGTCACGATCAATGTGTTACAGATGCTAGTTTTGTGCAAGTGCGCCACGAAGAAGCAAAGGTTTTTGAAAGTCTGAATTTGTGTTGCAGAATGGGGAAAACGGAGTCTTACCGTCGGCAGCAAAGGCTCCATCTGAGCACCTTGGTCAGTGGTATCCATCTTCCGTAACTTGAACGGTGATGCCCAGCGTAAAAGAAAACTATGGTAAACAACTATCCGGTTTTTATTCCCAGTATGTCTCGATACTACAGTTGGATAAACTACGAGCTGACATGCAGTGGTCACATGCTTAGTAGGCTAGCGGGTGAGCAAGCAGTGCCAGATATCATTATTCCTTTTAGGGGCGCAGCTTGAACATCCCAATTGCTGGACGTGACGCGGCAGAAGCGGAATTGCCGCATTGAGAGAGGCCATATTTTACTGTCCGATTACGTCTTTATTTGTTTATATGCTGTTTCATTACGGTTCAGTAAGATGTGGAAATAAATAGCATGATTAACCTTTTCGATGATAGGCTAGGTATAATATGTATTTATTATATGGTCCTGGTGATTTCAGAAGATCATGTAATATCACGCTCTTATGTAATAGCTCTCCTTTTGAGTAAAAAGGCAAGTTTAGGATCCACACCTGTTGCTACCATGCCATGCAGCCTGCACGACCAGCCAAACCCCACCTTCGCACTCGTTCGTGGGATAACACATGCTCTAACCTAGCATAGTTTCACCCAAACATCATTGGGAGAAAGAGGTGTCACATATAAACATGTTAGACCTCCCCTGGGACGTAAGAATCTGGACGAGCTAAACAGATAGTGATTGTCAAGGTGACCCAGCGCACTAGACACCTAGGAAAGACTTCACTTGTTAACAGCCTTTATAATTTCCTGTTGGTGAACACCTTCAACAAGAATGTCCAATGGATTGATAATTTCCTGTTGGTGTAGACCTTCAACAAGAATGTCCAATGGGCTGAGCTTGGTTGTCTCCGTGCTAATATCTTTTGAAACAAGATCTGAACTGCATCTCCTTGGGGACGTCGTCCATGTCTCTAAATATTTATAATGGGACATGATGCCTTTATAATGTCTAATGTTTTTTATATTGTTTTTACACCTCTTTTTTTTCTTTCTTTTTTTTTTACAATACTGCAGAGTTGAGTCATGCACGTGAACTAGATAGTCTGCGGATATCAGACACAAACGTGTGATTCCTCTGGCTCATTGTCTGTGCTGCCCTCTGCTGTACAATACAAGCTCTCCCAGTGGGCCTGCAATACGCATGTACAGAAGGCCTACCTACGCCTATACACGAATGGCAATGACTGTAACAAAGAAATGCTTAGATTCATTTAATGAATTAATCATTTAAAAAATCTACTGTTACAATATTACGCTTGAGTGCAATCACATTATTTACAAAGAGGTAATGATCTGAAGCAAAACTATTCCAACATAAGTAAATAGCTTCATGTAGTCGACCGCAATCAAACGTTGAAAGGACAATGCTTTGTGTTAATTACAAATTAGGTCTAAGTCGTGGAATTTATGCTCATCTTTTTAAAATAATATCTTACTTTTTGATCAGAGTCAAAAGATCCTAACCAAAGAAACCTGTTGTCATTGTTTTGAAGCTCATCATAGCAACCTTTTTCTTGATTTTTTTCTACCTCCTTCCTGCTTGTGCACGACACAACTTTCGCTCTGACGTTTAATTACACCGTGGTTGAGACTCGTGATTTAAGAAATGAAGAATACTTTCATACATTACTGACCAAGTTACATTTTAATTTTTTTGTTGTTCTCAAACGCACGACTGTAGTCTATAAGCTATATAGCTCTACTGTTGAGAACATCCTAAATCAGGGGCTTCTCTCCCGTCTACGGTAGGCTGCATGTACATTAACATGTAGGCCTGCTTAACTAAACCACCAATGCAGTCCTATGAACCGTTAAAGGCAAATTCTCAAAAATGTCAGGCTTTCCCCCCACCGACGTTCTCCGGAGTGGTCGTGGTCTTTCCATATGTCCATTGTAATACAGATGCATAATTGGAAGAATACGCCTGATAGTAGTTATAAATCTATGTCAATGGATTGGTCTGCCGTCATGTTGTATCTGAACAATTCATCTCTGTAGTAATGCCAGGAATCTCTGTGCGCGCGCGCAAATTACACATCAGAAAGGGTTTAGTTGCCCATGATCAGCAACCCGGCATTCTGCAAAATTCATTTTACGAATGTCTCTTCGTTTTAATTTAATTGAGTATAGTGTCGCGATTTTCTTGTTTGAATAAGCATGTTGACACAAAATAATATAACAACGTAGATAAGTCGCCTCCAGTTTGGCTCGCTCTCTTCGCGTTACAGCTCCTTCACGGTGATCGGTTCTCTAACCTTTCCTGTGAATGTCTCGTGAACCGGGCACTCAGCATCGTTGATGTTTTGCAGATGTCCTTTTTATAATCCAAAATAGTGTAGCAGGCTATTGCGATTAAACGAATGCGACTAACAAAAGCATTTTCAAATAAAAGCTACTTTGTCTGATAAGGCAATTCTGTTCCGTTATTTAGAAGCGAATTGACTTACAAAGGAGTATCATCTGCTTTAAAATAGGCTGGCTAGCTAACAGAACAGCGTTATGTAGTATATATACTTTAAGTGTAGATCAGTGTAATTAGTGACATAAATCTACGTGTTTACTGATGTCAATTCTGCCAAAACGCGGCGCATGGTAAATTAGGCCTCGAATTATGACAACTGGCTCCATTACGCATGTAATTACTTCTGTTATAAACTATTTGTTTAGATCTTTGTGGTGGTAAGACAACCTAACAGAGAACCAATATGGTACATTTAAATCAACATACCATAATCAATTTATATTGTAAGAAACAGAGTCATTAAGAATGTCACAAGGTTACCACAGCATTGAGAGTTTGACTAGAGTAGATGTTGAAGTTAAACAGGTTCTGATGACAGGTAATTTAAAGTGCGATCCGAGAAATATAGGTGCCAAAACCAGTGAGAAGACCTGTTATCAACAGCTGCATCAAGGGCACTGCACTATCCGTAATTTCACAAATCTGTCACCGACACAATCAGGGGCACTGTACCCAGTTTACAATCTGTGTGTGGCAACAATTCTTTCACTGGCAATGTGCAATATGTAGTTTAAGTAAACTATATTTCTGTGTTTCACTGACATCTTACAGTCATTATCAAATGCATCACGGGCACTGTCCCCCTGGTTCTAAACAAGCAACATCATGTCCTGTTTAGTTATGGCCCGGTCCCACTCTCAATATTACGCGTTCCGTGTTGCTGCATAAAATTGCCTTTTGCTGCATTCAATAAAGGTTGGCCTACACCCATGACATCTATGAATCTTGGGCAATTGAGTAATTATTGCACGAAGTCTGGAACGACGTGACGCAGTTTTAAGGTTTGAAATTGAGACCTTTGGATATGCGCTGTGCGCCGGAACATAACGTGTGTGAACTAAGTGTAATAATATTTTGTACAACGTTCTATTTAATGGCGAAATACTACGTTTCAGATACATATTGCATGCCGTTATTTCCGTTGTTCCGTTATATTTATTGCAGTAAAGCACGTTACAGCAGATACAGAAGCTATTCACAAACAACAAATAATCTATGAAAATAACAGGTCCGAGACTTAAAATGAAACATTTTCCCCTCACAGTAGACCTAGAAATGCGTACATTATCAACATTAATAACGATTTACCCACAACTAATGAATTTGATTCAATCTAAATATGGTTACGTCCGCATTTGTCTAACATTGGACACCGTGATAGACAAAATGGGAATTGGGTAGACTTCAGAAATGATCACAGCCTACCTAGCTCTCGTTGCTAACAGCAAAATAAGCCCTATGCTACACAACATTATAGACATTAATTTAAATAGTTCAAACTGACACTTTGTATGCGATCACACTGTACGTTATTTGCATTTTAAACACAACCAAATAATATTTTTTTGTAAATATCAAAATCGAATCAAATAGTTTACATTCAGTCACTAAATCACCAAATGGTTAAATATTAGGCCCTATATACATTATTTTCATAATTACAATGACTGTTGACTGAAAGCTTTGGAATGGTTGAACAAATTATTGTCTCTGATGTCAAACATTCTGTCCCTAAACACGGTGTAACATTTCATCGCCTCAAAATCTTTTGTCAACTTTGATATATGTGCAGCAGATAGATCGATAGATAGATAGATAGATAGATAGATTAAAACACAAGTTAACGCGATGTGATTTTTTTTTAACTATGTGGATAGAAACTATAGTAACCAATGTCCTTGGCACAATTTTTCTCACACTCTCTTGGTGCCAACATCTCGGATTTTAACGGAGACACCGTCTCCGAAACTGGTGTGGCAGACGGAGAAATTCTTCTCCGTTTTGCTTGCTCAAAGATTCCAGAATCACTAGAATCAATGGACTTTATTGAAGACGGCGTCTCTATCCAGCTGGACTCGGACAAGTCTTTTGGTTTAGCCTCGTCTGACGCCCCTATTGGAGACCGCTCTGTGGGTATAACATCTCCATCCTCGGCAAGGTAACTGGAAGGGCCCGTTCTGCCCGTAACAGTATTCGTAGGCCAGCATGAGAGAACGGAGCTCGACTTGCTACAGTACTGTGGTGGCGTACGAGTGCCCCAGCCTGACGGGTCGGTGTAATACCCGAGCGGTCTGTTTGAGCAACCTGCCGTGGAGAGGGGAAGCGCCTTCACTCCAGCCGCTGCGTAGGACAGCAAGGTGGCCGCGTTGCCGGCAAAATCTGCAGCAGCGGCAGCATCGTATGCCGAGGCGGCAAAGTCCAGTCGGTTGTTGGCAGGGGTGACAAACCAACGCTGTGGGGAAGCAACTGTGGGCTCTTCGGTTTGTTGCGGGGATAGCAAGCTGTTACTAAGTGGGACGCTGCGCTCCGTGCCAGGACCGGTCCCTACGCCAGGGTGAAAGCGAGATTTGGCATAAGTGCTGACAAATTGGTCCTGCAGGAAGGAACCAGTCATGGCATATCTCGCACCAGGCACGATCTGTGAGCGAGGCGAGTCACCCGGTGATGGCGTTAGGCGGTCAATGTCGCAACCTGTGTAGACACTGAAAAGATGAGAGAAAACAGACAAACAATGTATGAAGAGAGGATATTTGAGAAACAGCTCAGCAACTTGAATTTATTAACTATAATGCGTAAAATAGAATTGAAATGTCTATCGGAAATATCTATAAAGGCTTACAGCAATGTTAGGACAAATGTTTTGTTTTATTAACGTCGGCTTGACATATTTTGTTTTGCAGAACTATAGCAGTGTCAGAATTATTTGTCGAAATAATGTCGGAATATCCTGGCTAAAATAACTCAAAACACCTTTGGGAAGACTGATCATTTTCTATCGTTGAATGACCGGTGAATTAGGCCATGGAAGACCGCGCACAGTTGACTACATTTTCCCGGAACTACATGACATGTTGTTGTTGTTTTTTTCCAAATTTCAAATGGAATGTGTTATTAATTATCAGTTGGTTAAATTGATTTAAGATTCGTTTAGTACATGTAAACATCTTTTCTTTGTGGTTGCATTGACGTCCTTTAAAGATTAGCAACTGGCTATCGGATTAATTCAAACCCGATTAATCCCGATGCCGATAGATGCTGGATCAGTTAGACAATGGATCAGACTATAGCCTGCATGAGAAGTGCTCAAGGTGTCATTTCTGCTTATAACACAATTAAGAGGAAAATAAGAACATTGTCTTACGTGTCATAGTTATCCCGAAATCCTTTGGCAAATGGATTGTGGTCTATCTTTAATTGTGTAATCTGGAAAATCACATACATAGATCTATGAGAGATATACATGATCAGAGAGTCCGTTTAGGCATATCGCGTAGTTGTTCATTACAGCACAAGACGCATTTAACTTACATCGGTATTCTGATATGCCGTGACCGCGATAAACTGTGTTTCTGGAAAGGTGAAAGTCTGTACTCTTCCAGGTTGGCTGGAGTCCTCAGTTCCATCTTCGTTAACTTCCACCACATGGAGTCTGGGCTGGTACTTATGAAGAGACTGAAGGACCACCATCTGGAGGAGTAAAAATAAGAGGAACACTTCATAAATAAGAGACACTCTGAAGATGTAATAGTAAGTGTATCTAATACATCCTAATATTTCGATGTGGAAATAATTGAAACTTAAAAGAAGAACAACGATATTCGTTTGGGTTGTCCATGAAATAAAATTGTGCTATAATTATTCATCGCCAATAAACCACCGGGAAAAAGTGTTAAAATGAATAACAGGATCAATGTAATGATCTGGGCGTAAAAAGGCGTGTTCACCCGCCATGTTTCCCTGATTGAGAGTATTCTCCCATGAGGTTGGCACCATAATAGCTTGATATAATATTAGTGAAACCAACAAAGAGGATGTTAGTGTGTAGTCCAGATGATGCTGACCTGGCCCGTATTGTTTGACGCTCCCTTATTGTTAGTTAACTTTAGTTTTCCAAAAGAAATTTCTTGGCGCATCCAATGCGCTCCGGTGTTCGGTGAATCCGGGTGCATGTAAACTCTGTTTCCTGAAGACAAATAACAAAATACAACATTGAAGTCATTTTTTTTATCTTCAAACGTTACCTTTTTATATTTGTCACAAAATACTATCCGTTCGGAATGTTTTTGGTGATGTTTGCTTTTGTCATTGTGCGTATCCGAACGAACATGTGATCGGTTTGAGAACAAATCCGTCGATTTAGCAAAAGTGCTAATATATCATATTCCTTTACAGAGTTATGTGGGCTTTTAGGAAGTTAATACCTGTTACATTTGTGTCAGCCTTTCCACATGGTACCCATTTTCCGCCTTGAAATCTCCAGTGATTTGGATCAGCAAGGATAACGTCCACAAATATGTTGTAGTGCGCCGTAGGATCGAGACCAGAAATGTTGAAACTTAGAAAAGGAAACATTCGTCTGCGGATAATAATGATAAAGCACATTGTTTCAGCGTTCACAGAAAGCGTCAGTTCTTGCAAGCAGTAAATGGCATGCGTGTACCGAACCTATAATGACGTGTGGAATGCATCAGTAGCCTCTTATATGATTTAAAACTATTAATGTGAGGTTAACAAAAAAATAAAAAATGTTTTTTAACGCGCAACATTTTGATATGGGTCATGGATAAATGTCCACCACACGATAGCAACACTATCACTCGTAATTAAGATAAACACTGATTTGACAGCGAAGCTGTGGATACCCACCGTCCTTGTTTTGTGATTATCATCTCTGTTTGATGTCTGTGAAACTTTAGCCATAAGGCTCTGTTGCACAGATACACCTGCGCTTTCCCAGGTACGAGGCCAGCTTGCGCCGAAGAAAACTGGTAGAACGCCGCTCCTTGATACGTGTGTCCATACTGTTGCGCGTAAGGGTAGCCCGCGGTGGGATAACCTTGCGCGGAGCTGTTGGTCAGTAGACTGTTGTACGCTCCATTGGTTATGACCGGGTGGTGGGCCATGTAACGACTCGGACTTCCAATCGAAAAAGCCGGGTGCGCAGGTCCATGTTGACTCGGATAAGGGAACATAGCACTTGGAGTTGTTGAGACGGACTGGGGTTGGCTAGATTGAGAAAGGATATACCTTTCTCCTGCAGATCCATCGAAATTATGACGAATTTCAGAGACTCCGTGAAGATCAGGAGAGAGTTTGCCTCTCTGGACGTCCCCTGGTGCGTCCTTGGAGTCGGGAAAATTGTCTGCCTCTGACTGATTCGTCATCCCCCTGGTGTTTTTTTTCAGAGGTGAACTTCTCTCCAGGTTGTCACTTGCAGATATAATAGGATGGTCCTGCAATGAGAGCTCAGATCCGGCGGAGTTCGGGTAGCCACTACCCACATTCATGAATTTCTTCGACAGCACACTAGATTGTGAGATGCAATTCTCGAGCTGCATAGCTCAATGGTAAACGTGCTATAAGCTCAACCTATATCAAACCACAGTCTCTACCCACGCCTGGCTAACAAGATGAAAAACGCCTTCCTAAGGTTTGAGGTACTTGAGTACGGCAGCAAATTAGCCAATTGACACCATCCTGCAATCAGGAAGGATTTGCGTTTCATCACTCTTTCTGCGATGCTAATGAAACAAGAATTTCCATTGGTTAGCTCAAGACGATAATTTAATTAGACAGTTCTTAATTAGGAGAATGTGAGGGATTGTGCGCAGACACGATTCGCTTGTATAGACAATCAAGGCATATCATGTCATGATCTAAACAAAGTTAAGATTTTATGCGATAGCTGCAGATATACCCCGTTTTAAACTGTTTGGGTTCTGTAGACTCATCCACATCAAGAGGCTTATCTTGCTGGTTTCACAAACAACGTCCATGAGTCGACTGGACACGACCAGACTCTTGTGGCAACGTTTCTGTCCCCGCAGTGAATTTTCTCAATATTAAGGAGAGCATGCGTTGTTTACCTATTTATGGGGTATGAGTGGCAAAGTATGTTTACCGGAGAAATGAAAATATATTATTAAAACACCAAAAATGACAGTGCATCAGATGCTTTCAAATGTTTGTGATATAGCGTGAAATCATGGCCGTTCTCTGAAGATGTGTTTATGAGTCCCTAGGTATGTAAATATTTCATCACAGCACGTCCAAAGTTCAGAATCAAAGCACTGGTAGCATAAATGCACTGGTAAATATAGCATATACATCTTTTGAAAAATACAATTACAAATCATAAACAAAAAATACAGTCTTCATAGTGAAAGCCTTTTAATACCGATTTTAATCATTTGTGTAGTTTGGTAGGCCATTGTCAGGACATTGGATGTTACTTTTCAAACAAATAAGCTAAATAGCGATAACTAGCAGATACTTTATACAATAGGTACATAACATATAACACAATGTAATAAATAGTTTTCATTGGACTTCGTCTAAGTTGCAAGCGATCATCAATGTTTATATGTCATAAATAGAGTTCTAATAAGCTATATAAGGAGAAGCTCTCTTTCGGAGAAAAAATCCTTATCCAAAACAAGTGTAACGTTCACAGCCTATACGTCTTGACCAATTATTTTATCTGCTGGCTATGCATAGCTCACTTTATCGGGGACAATATGACATCGTCATTTGGCAAAATGTAAGTGTGCCATGAATCTCGTGAGCCGGAGCCAAAACGAATCCTGTGTTTCTGCTGTATACTCGGGTGGCAGCAGTCCAAATCTTGACTTAAGCCAATATCGACAGAAATACAATAGAATGGGTCGGTAAGATTAAGTTTTGCTAAATGAACATAAGCCATCTAAGCACTTATAGGATTTACTTATTTCAAAGAAAGATGCATTTTTTATTCAAATACACATTAGTTATGTCCAGTTAATCAATGTCCCATTCCCCAAACTTTGCTCTTTTTATTCTAAAATGTCGCATTATCCAAGTGACCTTGTATTTTATTAGAGACGGTATATTGTTTATTGCGATTCTGAACCCAAGTGAAACAGTTTGTTCCCGGTGCTTGACTTAAGCGGCCAGAAAGGAAACGAAAAACCACTTCTTTCTTAAAGTGAGCTCAGCGATGCGAATTTGGAACCATTATTAGTCCCTGTTTCAATAAATACTAAAAGACAGATTATATTTCGCGGCATTATCCAACAATTAAGTGTCACAGTTCGAAATATATATTAAACAAGTTAAAATTTAAGGGCGCAAAAGCTAAACCCCATCTCTGAAACAGGGTTTCACAGCGAGGTGAAATGGCGAGCGGTGTAATGATAAGCTCTGCATCTGTGAGGCTAACAAGAGAGGTCATTACAGAAGGGCAACAGGGTCCAGCAATCTATTCCTGTGAAACTACAAGCACGGACTTGCCTGTGCCTGGGCTGGCGCGCGGGCCCTGTCCTGCTCATTACAGGATTATGGTTCACTTCCATCACTGATCTTTAATAAGCAAACGGGGTTGGCTCCCCCCCCCCCTCTCTTCTCTCTCTCTCTCTCTCCTCTCTCTCTTCGCTCTCTCTCTCTCTCTCTCTCTCTCTCTCTCTCTCTCTCTCTCTCTCTCTCTCTCTCTCTCTCTCTCTCCCTCTCTCCGGGCCAAACCAATTGTTGAATCAGGCATGCACCCTAGTTTGTCGTTCACGCGCCCCCTCCCCCAGATGTTGTGCTCCTTTATTGTTCATGAGGCCCACCACTGTGCTCTTATTAGCCCAGCTAGCGGCCATAACCACAGAGTACAGCCTGATTAGCCTCCGCAGTCTTGTGTCACAGGGGGCCTGCGTGTTTCCTTAGAGAACACCTGCACCTGCGAGGCGCGCCTGGTACTCTACCCTCCACTGACCAGGACATGACGCTCTCTATTCGACTGTTTAAGTCGTTCATTAAAAAAACTAAAAGGAATTATGTCGTCTGATATTGATTAGTTATAATTGTTGATTTATAATTCAAACTCGATTTTTTTGTAAAATTATTATTTAGAAAATGATTATTGAATCGATGTAAGAGTTATTTACCATGACCTCTTTAGTAGTGTTTGTGTTAGAGTTGAAGGGAAAAAAAACGACTTCTTTTTTTTCAAGACAAGGTATCAGTATTTCCATTGTTGTGCCAAAATGGTCTGTACCACTTGGGTGTAATCTAATCAATGTGAATGGCAGGAGCAAGCAGGGCTGAGACTGAGCCACAGCATTGGGACTTTACCTAATGTCGACTCTGTCACTTCAATGATGTGAACACAGCACACCAACTGACAACAAAATTATAGGCAGCAAGGATATAGGGACAGAGTGTGCTGCCCCAGTCAGGTGCAATTGCTTTTTTCTGACTATGAAATGGCTTGTCTCTTGTCGGATGGGTAAACATTTCCCTGTCAGGCTGGTAATAAGAGATGAGGCACATCGGGGCTCAACTAAGAGGATAGAGCCAAGGTTATTTGGGATTCATGACAGGTAGTGGCTTATATTACAGGGGCCGTAAAAATTTCATGGGAATGCATTTAAGATGGTCTTTAAGTTATTTATATGTTGTTTGCTGGATGTCACTTTCGGATTTCCATCAATAAATCAAGTTGAAGGATTTTTTTGGATGGTTCTTAAAAAAAAAAGACCAAGAATTATTTTCTTGTTGTTATTGTTTTTGTGTGTGTGTGTGTTTTTTTTGGGGGGGGGGCAATTAAAATAGATGAACACCAAGACAGATTACTAATGGGACCCAAAGACAGGGGCTTTGTGCTCTTGATGCTAACCTGACCACTGGCCCCTGCATCCATGTCTCCCCTGTCAGGGAGAATCAAGGTGCTCCCCTGAATGAGGACAGCTGGTGATATGCTAAGGGGCCAGCGTGGACAGTTGTGGCTTTTAAAGTCTTATTAACCCTCCTCCCCTGACACACTGAGACACGCGGCAGTATCATCCCAGAAGTGCACTCCTACAGCGCTCATTATTGATGTCCTCTCAGGTCCACACGCCCAGAGACCACTCCCATTCTTGACCACAAGCCAGACGGTGTCTAGGCAGGGTTAGCATGCACAGATTTTAGAAACCTCCCTTCAATCTCAAGATGTAGCAGTCTGTAAAGGAAGCACTGTCAAAGACATTTAATTTTATGTTTATTTTTTTTAACCGAAAGATAACAATAAGATAATATTAATGCAAATGAAATATTGCAGCTGCATCATATACAGCCCACTATTGTTAATTAAATGTATATTGTATAGTTTTTTGCTATGGAAAGATGTGTTAACTACAGGAACACTCTGCTAGACAATGAAGTATATTGTATAAAGTAAGTAATTCATTTGAGTTTCAGAGAAGAAGCGTTGTGTGTTGACCTCTGTGTAAGAAAAGCAGTAAGCTCATTGGTCCTGTAAGTTCAGAACATCACTGGTCGGTTCAGAAGATCACGGGTCCTGTAGGTTTAGAAACAGCATGATGATTCTGGTGTTACTTTACTTAACACTAGCCAACACTGATGGGAAACACAGGAACATGTGCCTAAATACATCCAGATTCATCGTCATGCATTTTGTAAGCCATGACAACACCTGGTGTGAACGCCTTAAAATGATGCAATATTTTCTGATATTTTGTATATGTTGTCTGTTGCAGTGGCTTAGGCTGCATCTCTGGAAGCCTTAAATTGAACAACTTCACACTGTCACTGAAAATAGCGATATTAACAAGAAAGCTGTAACAGATTCATTAATAAGGTGTAGCAATAAACAGCCTATGAAACCCAGGCAGTACTTGTTAAGTGTTCTAGAACCCTCTCTGATGTTCTTGTAATTCCAGGACAGTTCATGGAGGGTTTATGCATAATCTTGCTAGGAAGTCTAAACATCCTAGACTGAGGTGCACATCCATTTTTTTTGTGGGAAGCGAAATTTTTAATGCAATTTCAAATAAATCACTAAGTGACTGTGCAGAAGTATGTTAATGCAACGTTGTAAAAAAGGTAATCTGATCAGTGGTACACATTAGCCTTCCCAGAGTGTTATACTTATCTTTGGGACTGAAAAGAGGCCTGAGCATTTAATGTAATTATTTCATCAACATAAGTGATCAGGGTGTTAGTTCTCACAGACACTTAACACTTCCTCCTCAAACAAAAAAAACAATGGCGATTTGTGAAAATGTGATAACATTTACTCTTAAAGTCCACAGTTAATTTAGACAGAGGCCAAAGGAGAGGTGATTCAGCTGCCGTTACCCTAACCTCTGCTGGGGTAAGACCGTGTGGTGATTAGCATGTTCATTGATGTCATTTTTATGTCGTGAGAGTGCAGGCAAAATGGTATCTTTCATCATCCATCAAAAAGAGGCTTGCCGCTTGGCAACAACAAGCCTGAGTAAAGAGAGAGGGGGGGAGGGAGGGAGAGACCAGGTGAGGAGGGAGAGATCAGGTGAGGAGGGAGAGATCAGGTGAGGAGGGAGAGATCAGGTGAGGAGAGAGAGACCAGGTGAGGAAGGAGAGATCAGGTGAGGAGGGAGACACCAGGTGAGGAAGGAGAGATCAGGTGAGGAGGGAGAGTTTTAGTCGTTCTGAGAAGCTGAGGCAAAATCGGTATTCTTCTTCATCATCCCTACAAAAAGAGGGGCTTGCCGCTTGAGCAACAACACCAGCTCCCTTGAGTGAGAAGGGAAGGGAAGGGGAGTGAGGAGGAGACCGAGGGTGAGACGAAACAGGTGAGAGGAAGAGATCAGTGAAGGAGGGAAAGCATCAGTTAGAGAGATGAGACCACCGTTGACAGGAAGGAGAGATCACGGTGTCCAAGGGAGTTAGAAAAGATCACCAGGTAGGAAGGAGACGAGTTCAGGGTTGAGGAGGGTAGAGACCAAGTGAGAAGGAGAGATCAGCTGTGCAGGAGGAGACACCCTAGAGTCGGTTGAGGCAAGGCACAGACATCAGGTGCGAGAGGGATGAAGACCAGCTAAGTAGTAGGAAGAGCGAAGCAGGGTGAGGAGGCAAAACCAAGTTGACGGGCGTAGATGGAGAGATCAGGTGAGGAGGGCGAGACCAGGTGAGGAGGGAGAGATCAGGTGAGGAAGGAGAGACCAGGTGAGGAGGGAGAGACCAGGTGAGGAAGGAGAGATCAGGTGAGGAGGGCGAGACCAGGTGAGGAGGGAGAGACCAGGTGAGGAGGGCGAGACCAGGTGAGGAGGGAGAGATCAGGTGAGGAGGGAGAGACCAGGTGAGGAGGGCGAGACCAGGTGAGGAGGGAGAGACCAGGTGAGTGTCTCTGGCTCCACAGTGCAGTGTGTGGTAGGTCCCTACCATACTCTGCTCTGTACAGCTAACACTGATACTCTCCCTCCTCACTGATGCGGATTACTGGATTCATCAGATGGCTTGGATATAATGTCAGCAGCCACCGCGTGTGGAAAAAGGTCTAATGTCGCAACTAAAACTTCTGTTATCACTTGCTAGTGACCTGTTATCAGCTGCTGGGTTTGTTGCTGGTCTCTTGAAATATTCAGAAGGCTTAGTGACCCTGGAAGTGCAGCTGGGGTTTGTGACCATTTTGTTATTTCTGCTGCCATGTGCTGTCAGACGCCAAGCAAGGGAACATCAGCCAGTATCCCCTGGAAACCCACGGCATAAAAGATTCAGGCTAACTCGACTTTTTAAGCCATTTCTGATGAAAAGCACACAGAAATGAAACTGACTTATGCCAAATGAATATCACTGAATCGCTGTGATTGTGGAGCGTATGTTTGTAACGTGGAAATTATTTATAGAACATCAATTCCATCTTAAGAGTAGTGATGTCAAGAAGTGCCCAGATATCTCCAAGGTCTCCTGAGAGAGCAGTGGGGAGGCCACATGCTCTCACCCTCAGGTGACGAGTCTTCTTCTCCAGCCTGCTGACCAACAGAGTTCCTCACATCACTTTATAAGGGTAGTGTTAATCACCCAGTCATAGCTGGGCTTTACAGCGTTGAATTATATCGAAAAATTGCTTTGATGTGATTTTTTTGGGGGGGAAAAAGATTGACCTAGCCTAAGTTCAAATCGCCAATTTGGCAATCATGCCAAATCATTAAATTACTTAGTAACCATGCAACTTTTAATATGATTTTACTAGAAAAACATAAATTCCCCTCAACGCAAAAATGCAGTTTTCTCAAGGTGAAAAGAGAATATTTGAAAAATGGGAGCAAACAGGCGATTGTCGTATTACAGGAATAATCTTCATTAAAATCACAGGCAACAACAGCAGGCCAACACGAAGCTCATTGAGAATGCAGTGTGAAAAGAGAGGCCCACAGATTATCGCTCCAGCTCATGTTTAATTTATCTTGGAGCAATACTGTCAGGCACCCTTCCTTTTCAAAGGAGTAGTGGCTGTTAAAATCTGGACTACAACCCCCAAAAAAAGGCAGGCTTGGAACTAACTGAAGCAGGCCAGTATCACTTCACAAGATGGTTGAGTGAACATCCGAGAGCGAAAGCACTGGAGGCATCTTCAATATGTTTAGCACAGCTTCACAGCAGCGTAATATCACCGGTTTATGCTCATATATATTTCAGGAAGCCACCACCAAAAGCAACGCTAACCATAAAAAGGGCTCATGCAAGTGCCAAGCATGCTATATATACAACGCAATACGTAACATTTGTAATCATTGTGAGCCGAGTAAAAAAAAAAAAAAACGGTAGGTACAGATGCTCTTCTGAGTACATCGGTAGACTCTCTGGTAAAAAAAGAGTTAAGCAATACAAGCAGACAAGCAGTGTCCTTGCCACTCAGCTATGAAAGGTAGCCTTAAGCCAATTTCTGTGTGCTGCGCCTTTCTCCTCCTCCCCACGGCAGGGAGAAATGGAATTGCCTCTCACATCCGAAGACAGCTCTGTGAAGGTGATAATAGAGCTACTCCCTGCTGTCTGCAGGGAGGAAATAGGAAAGTGGCATATGGGGGCCAGGAACCAAATGGAGAAGAGAAGCGTCCAGGCAAGGGAACCAGCCATAGGAAAGGTTAATGATCAGTTCTCAATTCAGGAGGGAGGAACTCTGTTCTACCACGAAGAGGAAGAGAAATGTGACATGATTTACGTCTCTGTGACTTTGCGTCTCGTCTCGCCTCAAAACAAACACGGCTAAAAACATGTCGCAATTCTACAACCAAGCTTAAACAGCCTTGAAGGCACAGTAGGACCAGCGATGACCAATGAAAAAGGGTCATCTCAAATTTGAGTGTTCAGAAAAGGGTTAGCCGACCACACGCCCACTAACCATGAAGCCAAGAGAAACACGGCCGTGTTGCAATGCAGAGGCCTCCTGTAAACAAGCACCAACACAGAATCCTGACTGACTGACTGACCGACCGACCGACCGACTGACTGGCTGACTGATTGACTGACTGGCTGGACTCTCTGGCAGGAAAAAGGACATAGATGAGAAACAAAGCCATACCTGAGATGAGGGACACCTTCCCTGCCTTAGCAGCATGCTCCAACAAGACTGCAGCCCTAGGCTGGGTGTTAATCCTCCAGCCAGCGGTCGACCCAAACGCAGTGGCCTCCTCGCCCACCTCAGCCCTGCTGCAGCTCCAGGAGATGCCAGCCTCTCAATGCCCAGGCACCTGGATCGAACTGGGGATAAATTAGACAGAGGGGGTACGTGGGTTCAAAGGCTGTGAAGAAAAAAAAGAACACTTAAGAACTGAAAACAGGAAAATGATTGCTGTGTGTATGATGGGAGGTGTGTTCACATTAAGAGGGATGTACATTAGCGGAGAGAGAGGGCTTGCTTTCAATTTTTCACCCTGTTACCACACACCTTAGCTGAGACAGTTGGTACCCTTTCAGCACATGGGGCTGGAGACCCACCCTTTAAGTATCAATTAAATCACTGGTGAGACTAAGGAATCCATCACGAAGCAATTTGCACTGTGTTGCTGAGCTGCTAACCCTTTATTCACATTCAACTCCAGCTTTTTCCTCCGACTTCAGACGTATTTGGCGAAGAGGATGACAACTGTTGAAGGGAAAGCGCTTCGGAATAATAACAGATTTTTCTAGTTACGATTTATATCTGTCTCTTGTGGATCATGGTTCACACAAGATCAAACTGGAACAGCACACACCCACACACAAACACGTATATCCTGGATGTGATACTCCACACTGGGTGTCTTGTAAAAATTATGAAAGAGTCCCATATCAAGCGGGTTCCGTGTGAGGAAGCTACAGTGACGACAGACTAGCAAGAGGCAGCAAGAGGCATCACAAGAGGCAGGTTTTTCCGAATCTGACAGGCAGATCATTTGGACTTGGCAAGATAACACTTAAACTTGAAGGTGACATGACAGTGTGTTGGGCTGCAGATCGATCGATACTGAACCGGGGTCAGGGGCGATCTGGTCATGTGATCCGTTCCCACCAGCTAACCACAATACTGGTTGGTGTAGTCCTGAATATGTATTGAATTGATATATCTCGCCTCATTTTAGCAATGATGCCAGAAGCAATAATAATGTTTCCATGAGCCGAGGCAGGTTTTGATGGGTTCGTATGGTAATTAGCTCCGTTGCATAATATGACTGTACATACGGCCATACAGCATGAAAAAAACATCTGCGATGATGTGATGTGAAGATAGTGGGGTCCACATCCAGGTAGGTGACATGGCCTTGTTATTGGTGCTGTCAGTTGTGGTTCACTTAGACTGACTGGCAGGCAGGAGACAGGCAAGGTATTTTACAAAACACCGAAAATTAACATTCCGAGGTGCAAATGAAATCCATGGTAATACGTTACCATGGATTATTAGATTTACTGTTTGTTGGTTTAATCATTCTACGTGTATGTGTTGGGAAAATGCCTGCTATTTACTACTTCCTTCACAGTGCATGTAATTTACACATTATTATCACAAGGTTAAGGTTATGTGAAAGATAAGAATTGGGATCATGAACGTCAATATTAAAATGAAATGGTTTATATTTTACATCAAATGTAAAAGTGTTTTTTAAACAACTACTACAAAACAGGATTTAGGTGCGTATAACTATAAAGCTGAAAACGTAACACTCAGCTCCACATTGAACCTGTATATAGGATTAGAGTCATTAGATTATGTAGTATAAGATGTTCCTTCACTACTCTAGAATGCTCTCTCATTGCCTCTCCACAGATTTCCATTTTCTATTCCATCCCACTTAAATCTATAGGTCTAAATAAAAAATCTGATATTTTCTTCAAATATTGAAGAGTGCGTTTCTCTGCGGGCTTGTTTGGGAGTGTGTTTTAATAATGCAGAGACAGGGATCTCCCTCATGCACGACAAGAGTCAGCCGCTCCCATCCAGCGCCACCGCCGTCCGTTCCGATGACATCACGTGCACCAGGCCTACCAGACGAAAGCGTGCAGTGGTGGCCTGGTAACTTGAACCATCTCCAAACCTCGCCAGCTACTACTTGCTTGCAGATCAATCTATTGGCCATCTGTTGATTTCCCCAAACCGTAGCGTGACTGCCAGTTCTAAATGGAACATGTTCTGTATCTGCGTTTGGTCCAACACAGCAGCTCTGACGTCTGTGAAAGAGAGCCCTGTCCATGCTGCATGTTCTCCCTGTGTGAGGACGATGGCCATGTAATTATGTTCTGAACACAGGCAGCAGAGAAGCTTCAAGACAACAACAACAAGCTCATCTCCATGCAACAGCAGCCCTGGGTCGTCACCCCACTGACTGCGGCACAGGGAGCACTTTGGAGACTGTTGTCTCAGGTACAGCAGGGGAGAAACAACCCCTGCTCTTCCCAAGGTGGAAGAGGTGTGAACAGAATGTGCAGCCAATTTACTTAGAGCGGAATTAAAACGAAAGAAAAACAAAACCAGAATATATTTTGCATCATGTACATCTGTCGGTGTTTACAACATTTTGGGATCCGTGTATTTTAGTATTCCTATTTACACACTGAAAAGGGCGATGCCACAGCTATCGTTCATTTTCATTTGAAAAGTAATAACTTCATCTGGTTTGTCTGACGGCAACAATTAAACTACAACAAATTATCAGATTGGGGTTGTAAATATATAAAACTATTGCAAGTGAACCTACTGGTTGAAATGAAGACTTTTCAAATATGTGCACATACCTCCTTATTGTATAATTGTTGTATATAAACAGTATATCTATATGTGTACATATACAATATTTGTTATTCTGCTTTTATTGAGTATATGTAGAGAGAGAGAGAGAGAGGGAGGGTGAGAGAGAAAAAGTTCAATCAAATCACAAAGACAAAGACAGAGTGTGAATATTGGCACAGGAGGGGCTAATCTTGGGGGAATTGGCGGGGCTAACAGCAAGAAGAAGCTTACATATGGTGTGCCATTTTCACAGCTTCCACAAAGGGAAAGTAAGGAGTGCTATCTCTCACTATCTAAGACCGATAAACAATGTACAAAATGTGCTGGAGACGAAACTCGTGAGAGAGACCACGGGTAAACGAGCAAACGATGCAGAAGAGACGAGCGTGGAGAGAACTGGTGAACCAACAGCACGGTATTCAATCGAGAAGTTCAGACACTAGACTGAACAGGAGAGCAAAGAGACTGGGCATTGATGAAGCCAGCCTCCCACTAATGCAATGAGGTGTCAGTCAGAGAACTGATCTGCCAGAATGACTTTCAATTCTACCCAGGCCAGATGGTTTCCTAACGCTGAATAAATAAATGGGCTTGGTTTGTGGACCTCATCGACAGAGTTCAAGCTCCTCCACGACACTCAGGACAACCGGACGGTCATCAACAGACCAGGAAAGCTCTGATGTCGTAACCCTGAGCGAACACAACATGTGTTGGAGAGACCGAGGGTTTCAAGACTGACTCTTGGAGTTGACTAACATGTTCACAGTATCTAAAGCTGTTATGTTGACAGAGCGCTAAGACAGGGCCTTTGTCATCATAACTGTACACAACTCACACCTCACAGTGTTCTCCACCATCTTCTCCTTCTCTAAAATTTGTTAACATCATTAGATAGATCGCTTCACCTTTTCCAGAGTGTGAACTGGTATCAATTATTTAGCTGTCTTTCAATTATTATATATTGTTAAAATACCTGCTAATGAATTGCGAAACCATGTGTTATGGTGTGATTGTGGTGTAGCTACAGGGTAATACAGCGTTGTGCATTAACAGTGGTATGCAAGCACCTTTTTCAATTACATCTACGGGTGTGTTTTTCCCCCTTCGTTCATTAAGCATGTGGCTGCTGTGTGATTGTCCACCTCACACGTAGACAAAGGTGTTTCTGAGGGTGCCGTGTGCGTCCGTGTACTGTGGCCCAGCGCAAGGCCACCTCTTCCTAAAAGGACTCGGTGGAATACAAAAGAGAGGCCCACTGTGATTTTCACCAGGGGCTTGAAAATTCACACCTGTGTTAGGTGTTGTTCAGGAGACTGGTAAACATGTGTGAATCTCAAGGGCTGGACTGGAACGAAAACCTCATCCAAAGGAGAGCTGGAGATTTTTCTGACGTTTAAATGATTGAATCATTCAGAGCCAGGATTGATCAAATCCTACTGTATAGATACATAAACAGAGAGAGAGAGAGAGAGAGAGAGAGAGAGAGAGAGAGAGAGCGCAACAGAAAGGGAGATACTTTTTTTGTTCATATTAAACACAAAAAAAACCAGAGGGAAAAAAATCCCCGAGCAGAGTATCTTAGCTACCACAGCAGCGTGTCTAATTGAAGCTGCACGTGGCCATATGGACATGTGCGAAAATAGAATGTCCAAGAACTACATAAGGATTATGTGGCGCTGGGGAAAAAAATACAGCTTTTCCAATATTATTTGTCTGACAGTCAATGGCCAAACCTTGTCAACAGGAGATAGAATTATAATGACAGTTGATACAAAGATACTTTGGCAGAATAATTGAGCTGAATCCTTTTCAACAACAAAAAAAAGTACAAAATAAAGAAAGCTGAAATGGTCTGGACAAATGACTTTCCGTGCTGTTTCAGTCCAAACTGGATTCACAGGGCTGGATAACAACAGATCACAGGCTGAAAAACAAAGTGCATGTGAGTCGCTCCGCCTCTCCTTGCGTCGGTGATGTTCAAGAGGCAGTCTGTTATTTGAGGTGTTAATTGGCAAATTCAGTACAAGTCAAGAGCGTGTTCCCTGTCGTCCTCGACCGGCAAGGGTAGGTCATTAAACCGAGAATGGATTCTTTAATGCTGCCTTAACCCTTGCGATGCAAGCTATCGTTTTATCCCACTAACCCCCCTCACGGGTCCACTACACCCCCATGTGTTATGAAGAAAAACAAGCGTCATCCACGCTACAGACAATCACTGAAGTACTATAAAGGGCATTTTCTGTAGGCCACTATTTCAAGTATCTCAATATCTTGTAGGACGTTTGTATCTGATGAGCACCATGTACAGCCACTGGGACAGTGATATTCCTCTAACCCACAAACATTACAACCGTGGGATTTTTTTCTCCAATTAGTGCAACAACAAAAAAACATCTTATTGTTCTTAACGACATCCAAAATACCAGTCTGCCATTGCGCACTGTAAACACCCAACAGCGCATTCAAATCCAAGGATAGGAGGAGCGGAGAGGGGAATTTCTACAAACAATGGTATCACAAGAATTACACTGATCACTGCTAACCGTGTAGCATCCAGCCTCCAGTTCCCCTGAAATTGGATCGTCCTCTGGGGTTCTGGGTGAGATCTCACCACTGCCTCTGTCATCACTTGCTGTGACTGCCAAATCTCTGCTCCAGAAACCAGGCCTTTCGAACCAGCATGGAAACAAACACACCACGCCGCGGGGCCGATCAGAGTTTCCAAACGCAGCCATGGCTTCAACACATTTAATATAACACGAGTCAATCTTACCGCTTGCGCACACAAAGAGCAGGATCAGCCGGCACATGGCACGAAAACTGTGAGGTGAGACAGTTCCCTAAGCCGTATAACTTGGCATTCCCCAGTGCCATTGTGACCAGCATACAGACAACTGAATATGTTCGTCTAGCGAGTTGTTAATTGTCTGAATGACACTGATGTTGAAGGGATATTGTGGTCAGGTGGCCTGAAAACAAAAGCCACGAGAGCCTTGAATGGCAAACATATTCTGACGATAAATGATCATGTTTGACATCGATTATAACATGGGACACAACACGTGTTTAATATCAGTGTGACTAATGCAAATTAGTTTTGTAATAACATTGTATTATTGTTTTAATATGTTGCACATTAGTCATTGATGAAGTGGCCCCATTTCAATGACAAGGCCCCATTATTTAGCTTCAATACTGCTTGGTTGATACAAAAAAAAGATAAAGGAAATCAGTTGTAAACATTGAGGGGAAAAGCTATAAATGAAATGTCATTAATTAGGCTTCTCCAAATGTTGGTGTGTAATTACAGGACATGACAAAACTTCCTGTTAATTAACGCTACATATTAATTCAGACTTCCTGTTCTGCAGCTACCAACTTTCTGTTCTTCGCGCTGCAGAGAGATCAGAATCAAATTGTGTGTTTGGGATTATCAAGAGGACTATGCATATTCCATTTTCAAAGAAGCACTCACTAGTATGCAGCCCTGATGAATACTTGTGAAAGGTTAACTCCTGGATCAGTTTACAGCCACCATAACCATGCAATTATGTACTATGCGTTCAGAACAACATGATAATGATGACAAACAGTATGACCTTCAGTTACGTGTTGCTGGGCAGTATGTTACACAGATCTCAACCTAGTCAGTCCATTGCCTAAGGACCATAGACAGAGTCCTCAGTGCAGTGCCATATTAAAGAGGGTCAATACTTAAGCCTCGTTGTAATGCAGATCATTTAGTTTGAGCGCACTGTTCAAAGTGTAATGCAGATCATTTAGTTTGAGCGCACTGTTCAAAGTGTTGTGTTCGTGCTCCGAGTGGGGTTACGCTTCATTCACAAACTGGGTTCACCTCAAATTCAAGGGTGAGCTTTGGGTAATGGCTTAACAGTATACTGCCTTTACATATTGGTTATATCAAGCTATTGTGTATATTTAAGTAAATTGGTATTTATTTTCTGATGCCATTTGTATGCTGTAGTACCACCTCACCACATAAATAAATTAAATGTACCGACAGTGAATGTCCACAGATTTCTTTTACAAAGATGCGTTACACACATTGTAATATGAATGTACTTTGCCATACATACCAGATCTGTACGTTTCAAATACATTTAGTAAAATGTACTATGTATATACAACTAGTGCACAGTGCCTGTGATGCAGTGTGGTGATTAAGAAGTCAGTGAAGCACACAAATACAAATTACTTGAATTACTTTTCGGAATTATAGACAGTGCAGTGCCCGTGATGCAGTTGGTGTTGACAGTACTTCTCAGAGTTTTTTCCACCTGCATTTCTCAGATCCCATTTGAAATGTTCTGCATTCTCTTTTCAACCTCCACATCTATTCTTGTCAAACTGTCAATGCTGTGGTAGCACGCATGCAGATTAATATGTTGCATTCATTAGTTTGCCGCTTCCTACGTTATACATTTCTAATGTTGTGTAGATCAGAATGTACAATATTAATTCTCGATCGAACTTTTATTACCACCACAACCATCTAAACATTTAGCTCATGACAGAAGTCATTACATGCACAATGGTTGAGCCAGTTGTCATAATCGTAGGCCTAAATCACAATTTTGGCGATTTTGACATTAGTAAACACTTTAATATATGTTCTAAAATTAATTAACTTATACCGAAAGTATATCTACTTGATATTGTCATTCTGTTTGCGAGCAAGGTCCTTTCAAAGAAGCTGACTATCGGTCGGAAAGGCGAATTCGCTTCTAAATAATAAAACGGATTTACCCTATTTTCCTTGCTATGCCTAGTTTCATTTAAATGTGAATACCTTTGTTAATTGCATCAGTTCAATAACGGTACGGCACTCCGTTGGCCTAGAAAAAACACACCTGAAAAATATTAAATTCGTTGAGTGCCCGGTTCTCGAAACATCAAACCAGCCCCGCTGTGTACCAGAGAACCAATCAGAGAGAAGGGGGGCTGTGACGCGGAGAGAGCAAGCCAAACTGGCGACAAATTATTTGTTCATAATTTTTCATTATTTGACGTCAAAATGCTTATCTTAACAACGTTAATCGCGGCACTACAGTCTTTATTTACATGATTATTTTTTACACGCACAGGACACACGCAGAATATGAACTTTGCACGAGTGCCCGGGTCTTGAGTTGATCATTGGAAACTAAAACCATTGTAATTTTTGCGGTCATTTTGCTATTCAACATTCCTTTTGAAATCTTTGTAGAATACGTTAGTATGAAAACCATATGGACCAACCCAAGCCTATGAGCGGGTTCTCATCATTCAGACTTATTCATACATGTCAAGAAGTGTTGCCAGTGAGAATACCCCCCTGTTCTCTTTCCTTCTCTCTCTCCTTGTCTCTCTTCACCATTTGGAATTGACCGCGGTCCCCAGAAGATGATGACTTTCTTTTCCCCCCTCCTAACTCTCTGCAGCTCAGAGTGGCAGTGTAGCAGCCCTGCTTATTAGCATGCAGTAATGATGGGGAGCTGGACTCCATTGTTCTAACACCTCCCCTCTCCTCCGCACCAATCTGTCAGCGTTCACCAGACTAGCGCTGCCTCAAATGCTGCTCTCCACAAATGAGATGGATAATTAGTTGCCCCTCACGAATGCTGCACTGTTCTCACCCCTGATTGCTTTCACCTTTTTGCTCCTGGCAATTTTGACACCTCCTAATCAGCCTGCTGCTTCTCTCTCTCAATCCATATCCTTCTTCTTTCTCCTTTCTTGTTTTTTTTCCTCTCTCAGATGCACCCCACCGAAATATACCTGCTTCCGCTGACAAAACTCACATTGAACAACAAGATGGCCTTTATTACACAAGCTGAGAGCCACAGGGTTGAAAACAATGTGCTCCTGAGTGTTGGACTGGAGCTCTCCTCCCTCACTGTTCACATTACTTTATTAACAAGTGAGTAAACATACTAGAGAGAAAAAAAGCTAGACCTAGCTGTCAGTGCAGTTTCCCTCGTCCAAATAACAAGCAATGACAACATAATTATGTGCAAGCATCTGTCGATAATTCCAGAGAGGGAACCATGCAGTCTGCACTATGTTCAAGTCTTCACAGATTTACAAGAGAGAATCATTAGGGAGATTGCTTATTTGTATTTGCTACATTTTCAGAATAAATTCTCTCCTTGCCGTCCATAATTTTATTTTGTGAGATGAAAGATTCTGGTGGTTAATGTTGATCCAAGTGAGGCCACATTATGCCTGACACATTGTACTTGATACAAATGTCGGATTCAGCTTTGTAAATACAGAACAAGGACATGTTGTTTCAGCATGCGTCAGTGGAGCAGATCAGATGTGTTCGTCTGTGGTATTACTGCTGTGGCTGGTCTGTCTCTCCTCTTCCTGGTCACCACTGAGGCCATAGCAGGCAGGTTACGAGAGGTCACAGGGAACGAAGAACGGTCAGATTCCTCTTTCTCTCGTTTCTCTTTCGTAGTTAATCCTCCAAAGCCATCTTTGTCTTCTCTTGTCATCTTGTCTCATTTTGAGATCAATTATTTTTGAAGCTAAATCTGTTGACCCTTGTAGCCGTGGTCTTCTGTCACTGCAGACGTGTGCCGAGCCTTGCCGTGTACTTGTGATTTCTTGTGTAGCTGATTTGCCCCATACGCACACGAGTCCCTTTTAATTGAAACGGTTCACGTATCGAGAGATCAAGGAACAACATGAAGCACATATAAATGGAAATTCAAAATAATATTCTGTGTTTGCAGTCTTCACACCAGCTCATCTATCCAACACAAGTGTTAGCAACTCATATTCAGGAACTGCAAGGTCCTACTGCCACACCAACGGCTTTCAATACACAGATTTCCCTATTTTCCTAACACATCATCACACTAGATAGTGAGAATTATTGCTATTGTTCTCAAAGTGTGAATAAATATTGTTGAAAGTCAAAAGCTGTTATTTGCTTTTGCAAGAGGTGAACACTCTTACACATACTTGTTTAAACGTTTTAGATGCTTATTATGCAAGATAAAGTCTGTACCAGCGTTAAAGACATACATGACTATTATCCTTTTTTTTTTCTTCAATTGTCAAAGATTAGGAATAAAGGAGATACCAAATCCATCCCTCTAATTCAAAAGTGTCTGTTCATCTGTTCACAGAGTAATAGTAACATTGAAATGTGTAGAGGAAAAAAGGGTTGCCAAGGCTAAAAACATTAAACTACAAATAGTAAGATAATGTGTGCCTAATTGAACAATGAGCATGTACCTGATGTTATGTGTAGTAACACAGAGTTTTAATTAACTTGAAATACCTGCACCAACCTGCTTTCAATGACCATATGGTGTTAGAACTTTTAAAATCAAATTAATTAACTGGAATGATTTCGTATTCTGTACTAAGTATACCATACAGCTGCTCCAAATTACACTAACAAATTTAACCCATTAGTTGTGGATTGTTATGGAGTTATTACTTCAAGGTCCACTGACTTAAATTTCACTAAACAACATATGTTGAATCTCCTGAAAATTGCCAAAAAATGAACTTTAAATGAACTCCAATACAGAACACTGGCATTACGCCTTATTTCTCATAGCATCGCTGCTGGTTTTCCAAGAGGTTAAACAGAATTCTACAATTCTACAGAAATAAACATGAGTACGAAGAAAAAAGAAAAAAAAAAATTCAGTTTGGTGTTTGTTTTTGAAAGTATGCATGTCTATTTAAACCTACCATAATATGAAGTAAAAATTATGATTTCGTTTGCAGAGTAAAATATAGAGATGATTTAAGACTCTTGTAGCCTACGTTTTAAGATTTTCTGTTACACTGTCTGAAATTATAATTATAATTATATTAAATAATTAAACTGGCATAAAATGGAACAGGCTGCTAAGATTTATGATAACTTTATTAAGTACTATGCCAAAATTATACTTTTCAAAATGATGAAAAAAGTTTTTTTTCTCTCTCACAAAACCAAAAAAAATTAAATCTGTAAAATGTACAGTACCATTCAACTTCTCCTTATTTGTTCAACATTTAATTAAATAAAAGAGTGAGAGTGGATTGTAGTCCCATGGCAGACCGCTGTGCTGGTCCACCTTCCCCTCGCCACTCTCTCCTCACCACGGGGGATCAAAGACATGGAGACCCAGAGGCTCATCCTGGAGACTTTACTGTGGCATCCAAAGCGTCCTGTTGTGGAGTTAGTTTCTTGCTCCTTTATTGAAGTGGAAGTAAAGGTGACTGTTCCAGTCCTGGGGTGGCACCTTCTTGTGGCAGAAAGCACAGTCACTGGGGCTGCTATGCTTGTCCTCCTCCCTACCTGGTGGGGATTCTTCACAGCACAACACAGGACTCCAGAGAGGCTGGGAGGGACACACACACCACAACCCTGGATTATTCATGCGTTTATCTTTCGCTTGCACTCGCCTGCTTGGGACTGTGTGTGTGTGGCCTGGTTTAGGATGGTGAATTACATGCTACCCAAGAGAATACAAGCAAAGTTGTGTCTCACTTGAGGCCTCTGTGTTAACATATGTGGCTTTGTTGCTGTCTGGTAATGTTGTATATTCATGTGGACGAGTGTATGGGACATCTCCGTGTGTAATGTGTAAGGTCATCCAAACTGAAACTGGAGGACAATGTTCAACATCTCACTAGCAATAATAGTTTAAGAGGAAATTGAAAATCCTTTTTAAACCATTCATCCCAATTTAACAGGAGACTTTTCATGCACAACTGACCAATGAAAATGTAAATGTTCATTCCACTTTTCTCTCTCTCTCTCTCTTTCTCTCTCTCTCTCTGTCTCTTTCTCTCTCACTCACTCTCTGTCTCTCTCTCTGTCTCTCTCTCACTCTCTGTCTCTCTCTCTCTGTCTGTCTCTCTCTCTCTTTCTGTCTCTCTCTCTCTTTCTGTCTCTCTGTCTCTCACTCTCTGTCTCTCTCTCTGTCTCTCTCTCTCTGTCTGTCTGCCTCTCTCTCTCTTTCTGTCTCTCTGTCTCTTGCCTAAACAAACATTTCCTGTGCATCTTACCTGTTGGGGTCCCCGCACACTCTCTCGCATGTGAGATTGTGAGTGTGAGGGGGAGCGAGGGGCGGAGGAAGACGTGGAGAAGGAGAACTGGGAGCTGAGCTCTCCGGACATCTCCTCGTCCACCGCTGTGGTGGTGCTGCAGATAGGCGGCCCCTGCCCCAGGTGAGGCCCCTGCCCCAGGTGAGGCACCTGCCCCAGGTGAGGCACCTGCCCCAGGTGAGGCCCCTGCCCCAGGTGAGGCCCCTGCCCCAGGTGAGGCACCTGCCCCAGGTGAGGCCCCTGCCCCAGGTGAGGCACCTGCCCCAGGTGAGGTGCCTGCCCCAGGTGAGGTGCCTGTCTGTCAGGGGTGCTGTTCAGAAACTCGTATTCACTGTCTGTGGAAGGAGGAAACTTGACGCTGAGCTTGGTGAGGGACTCGTCCAGGTCCCTGTCCTCTGGGTCAGCTCCCTGGGGATCCTTCCGTGGTGACTGAGGGGCCCGTGGTGACTGAGGGGCCCGTGGCGACTGAGGGGCCCGTGGTGACTGAGGGGCCCGTGGTGACTGAGGGGCCCGTGGTGGCTGAGGGGCCCGTGGTGGCTGAGGGGCCGACCCCTGGTGCAGGCCCAAGGGCAGCGACCTCCCGCCCCCCTCTGCTGTCCCGTCAGTACACTGGATAGGCATGGAGAACTGTTGCTCTGTCCGACAGCAAACACAAACAGTCTCACCACATCTTCAAGCAACGAGACACAACCAACCATGTAGCTATCCTTAACCAAGCTATGCGACTGACTGACGATCTGATAACATGATTGAGAACACACGCAGCTGCATGGTGTTCACTTAGAAATGTTCGTCTGGGACTGTTCTAAACTGTTCTAGATGGAGGCTATTCTCTGTATTTTCTATGGAAAATATAAAAGAGACAGAATAGATGTTTAAAAACTAAACCTGCGTCACTCCTCTTCCAAGATCCACATCCCTGCATTAACGTGTGGAGTAATTCGATGTGTCTGCCTTGGGTCTATTTCCACACAGGTGGACCAGCATAGTTCAGAGGGCCAGCGAGGTAATGACGACTACCCGTGGTTGAGGTGTTGTTATTGAATTGTGCTCAAGAGCAAATCTAAGACATAATGACTCTAATTGTGTACTGACATATGTAAATTAATTGCGATGAAAAATACAAATATTTTCTCTTTTGTAATTACATTAAGCCCAAGACAAGCACTGGATTGTGAAATTCGTGACTTCCACTCAAAATGGAACCAGGGTCTATTTTGTAAAAACATATTACCGTTTGGCATATCGTTTCCTCTGTAAAATCTTTTAAGATGATCTTTCTGTCTTCTTGTTAAAGTCTGTATCTGATGGAAATTCCCCTGAAGGGCTTCAAATGCCTCCAGGACATGTTTGCTACGAGACAAAGAAAGAAATGTAAGAAATCCTGGTTTGGAGATCAAATAAACGAAGCTGGCAGAGAGAGCAAGCCTCATACTTCTCAGTGCTGCTTTTCACAGGTAATAGCTGAGGTGTGGCAACAGCAGTGTCCATATTCACCTCCTGAAAAACAGACACATGACCTTTATATGACAAAAACATCCCTTCAATTGCAGCTCTGCAAAGAGAAAAGCTCTGTTTTGTTCATTATGTGCTCACGGTATAAAGCAAATATAACACAAGGAAGATATCACTGAATAAATATAGACGATATCTGATGTCTGCATGAAATTCTAAAAATACTTGGGGCCTGTGATCTTTTAAAGTGTGGTGCTTTGGGTGGAAGGATAATAAAACTGAACCATTGCTGATATGATCCTGTAGCTCCACCTACTGGCAAGATCCAGTACTGCCATCTGTATTTGTGCAGTTCTTAGATTCACTGATTAGATGGTAGATTTTGTATTTGGACAGACAGCAGGAGAGACTGACTGAATCTAAACTGTGATGAGAAGGAGATGAGTGTTTTCACACACCTCTGCCTTTGAAGACATACGAGAAACATTTTTCTCAGTGTTCACAGTCACATAAGTTCAGTAAGGTACTCTGAAGACAATGATGCTGAAAGCTCGCATAAGACCCTGATAACAGGAACCAGATGAGAGATGCTACAGGAAGTTAAGCTAACTGTTTTAATGTTTTACTGGCATGAACATTCTATGAAGAACACATTAGAATACATTGAGTTATGTAGGCCACTATGCACAACTAACAGGTAACTATTTGTAGCATATAAATATATGTGTGTGGTGTGTGTGTGTGTGTGTGTACATAAAGGCACAAATTACTTTTTAATGGTGTGGAATCTAAAGGCTCTATAATTGTAAACATAATAGTAAAGTGTGGATGTGATGGAACAGTTTGAAACGTGCTAGACACACCTGGTGGAACAGTGCCCTGCAGAAGTGAGCGTTGTCAAGGAGATGATCGACAGGCAGTGCCGTTTCTTCACGTTTCACCTCTCCTAAATTCCAATCAAACGCAAGCAAATCCTGACATTATGTTTTCAAATAGGTTTAACCTAGACTTAAGAATGACAGAGCGGATCTATGGTGAACCTACAAACATATTTGATCTCTTTCTGGAAACAGCCTTGTGTGTTTACCACTGACCTGGTGATGGTTTAGATATCAACTGAGCCTCAAGTTTGACAATCTTTTGCTGCTGGTCCTCGATCTGTTTCAGAAGTTGCTGGATGTATCGTTCGTAACTTTCCGTCTGCAAAAGAAGGTGTTTCTTTTGCCATGTATATAGTATAACTAGCTGTATGGTTATGTGATAGGTGTTTCTTTTGCCATGTATATAGTATAACTAGCTGTATGGTTACGTGATAGCGATGGCTTATGGACATGGCCTACACCACCCAATAATGCACAGAGCCACACAAAACTAACCCCGTTTACAAAATAACACACAACATGGTTTGGACAAGAAAATATCCCTACTGGCGTATCTTGTAAATTGTTACAATCCGTATTCAACCCAATAATAACTAATAATTTATTACTTACGATCATCAGAAAGTGATCATAAAGACAGTTGCTGTCATTGTTACCAGCCAGTGAGTGATCACTCTGCGTTAGAGCGCAGTGGCATGATGGCGTTACTGGCTAACTGGTTCCTCTCAGACGGAGCGCAGTGGCATGATGGCGTTACTGGCTAACTGGTTCCTCTCAGACGGAGATTCTGTCGTACCTTCTGCTGTAGTTCTCGTTTGGCACCGTCCTTCTCGATGGAGGCCTGACGGTAAGCTTCAAAGGCTTTGTTGAGCTGGTCTCCAATGTTCCTCTCCATCCCGCGAGCTCCACAATCATCACGACCACAGCAAGCATGAGCTCTGAAGCCCAACGTCACAGACAGATCCGCACACAGTTCACAAAAACACACTGCAGCACTTCAACCAAACATCTTATCGGGTGTTGAGGCCATGGTTTGAGTTTCAAGTTGCTTAAATTTGATAGAACCTTCCAATAGCAATGTACATATGGGGTTTCCAAAAATACTGAAAATAGGATTAGCCTTTTACCAAATATATATCGTTATTTGTATAGACTGAATTAACTCTGCCCACTATCTATGGGTCAACAACTGAACAGTGTATTAAATACAGACACACACCACACAGTAGGAACTGTTGTGAATATCAAAAAATATAATGAACGTCAATGTATCGTTTCTTAGATCAGTTGGTTAGTTAAACTCAACCAAACTAAAGAGGTTTTGGTCTTTCTGTTCAGCTCGTTTGACATGTCATAGAAATGTAAGTTTGTAAGTTTTTAATGAAAACCTACCACACACAGGTTAAATAAAACTGTTCAACGATATCCCTTATTGGTCATCCGTTCTCAACAGGCAGCAGAAGACTAGTACATCGAGTACGTCAACTCAGTCAGTTCAAAATAAGGTTATGTTGTTTAAAAATTATTGCAACCTTTGTGTTCAAACACACAGGTTAGTATAACGAGTCGCAAATGCCTCCAACACAGTTCCGTATGTAGTATCGAAAAGTATGTTAGTAAAGTTGTCATAAACCGTATATAGCGAGCGTGTGGGGGTAACGACTCGACGCGCAGCTATCATGACTTCGCCTACAATAGTAGAAACTTACCTTCATTAGAAATATTTAACAATATAGTTTTGCCACCTCGATACCCTCTTGTTCTTCATGTGGCCTACAAATAGTGTGAAGTTCAGAAGAGGATATTGTGTACGTCTACAAATGTAAATTTTACATAGTTTACTTTGCGCTGGGAACTTCCCTCGGGGAATCCCCAGCACTGTAGACTTCCGCCTTGCTGGATCCTGACCAATGAACGACTAAACACGGAGATCGAGCTGGTGGTTGAGGGGTTTTCTTTCTGCGTGCGCGTCTGTCCTGTGGTGCATGAGTTCTGATTGGACCACAGTTAACACCCGGACAGTTCGTGTTCATGGTATTCATTTCATGTTTAATAACTCATTTGTAAACCGTTGTCAATATAGATCACCAAAATGTCTTATTAAGCTGGTTCACTCATCGTTTGGCGTGCAAGTATGTTTTGCAAGGGTGGTTCTTCAATTCAAAGGATGTTGACAGTCGGTGGTTGCGTGACACAGAAAAGGATAATGTCTCTATGTTTCTATTGTTTAGGTTTAAGACTCCAGATATGTTATACAATAGTCATGTCTTCACGTCAGTGCATAGCACTGAATGTATGAATGAGTTAGATGAACGTCGCCATAGTGCTTTCCTTGCATAACACCTTGAGCTACATGTTATTTGAAGGTCCCTTTACTTTGGCCATTAAAACAAGGACGTGTGATCCTTGATCCCCATGATTGATAAAGCACATCTCATTCTGATATGCTGCTGCATGCGTGTGGTTGCGTAGGAGATACTTGGCTGGCTGTGGTGTACTTCGCAGCAATGACCAGTAGATGGCAGCTGGGTGCGTGTTTGTTCCGTTTCACTCATACACGAAATAAATGGGCTCAATCACTCAATAAAAGAGGCATGGGAGATTGATTTCTCAAATACACCCGATCTGAAATGAGCAGTTAGAACTGGATAGAAGGGATGTGAATGTAGAAACACGCAAGAAGCAGATACGAATCTAAAGCAAAAGTGATGTAAATAAAACCAAACAAAGGATAGCTGTTCTGATTGTAGAAAGAGACGTACATCTAGGTCATGTAGGTGACCACTGAGCTCTGTCTGCCATGTTTTAACACCAGCCTCATGGACATGTGAACATGTCTCCTGGAATACCTCACATTCTGCACTGGGAGAGAATCTGCCTCCGCTAGGGAGGTATAGGCGTGTGTGTGTGTGTGTGTGTGTGTGTGTGTGTGAGTATACTAAAGGTGTCTGGGTGTGTGTGTGAGAGTGTGTGTGTGTGTGTGTGTGAGTGTGTGAGTATACTATAGGTGTCTGGGTGTGTGTGTGAGAGTGTGTGTGTGTGTGTGAGTGTGTGAGTATACTATAGGTGTCTGGGTGTGTGCAGGTGTGAGTGTGTGTTTGTGTGTGTGTGTTGGGCGGGGGGTTGTGGAACTCTGATTGACACATTCATGTCATTCCAGTAAGGAGGAGCAGAGAGAGGGTGCTGGGCAAGGCAGTTCAGTCATCTATGTGATAATCACTCTCAAACAACAACATGGCCTGCGCTGCAACACACAAAAAAAAGCAATTTACGGAAAACATTCAGCTCCTTTTTAACTTGGCTTCAGTGTGTGTGTGTGTGTGTGTGTGTGTGTGTGAGTGTGTGTGAGTGTGTGTGGGTGTGTGTGTGTGGGGGGGGGGGGTCAACACAAAGACCAGGCTTGGTCACGCAGCCAAGGAGGTACTGACAAACCAATTTACAAAGCCGTACTAGCCAAGAGTTTTCCCAAATGAATAGGAATAGGATAGTGAATAGTGAATAGGATAACTGGATAATCTGAGAGCTGTCTTCTGCATCCTCAGTCTGAATGGTGAGACTCAGACACAGTGTGTATTAGGGTCTTTGTGAGGCCATGCTGAAGCTGTGGGGAACCCCAGACCTGGCTCCTTCCAGACCCCTCCTCTCCCCCAGGGGACACCCCCCTCCTGCTGGCCCCCTCCTCTCCCCCGGGGGACGCCCCCCTCCTGCTGGCCCCCTCCTCCCTGCCCCTTCTCTCCCCATGACCTGACCTCTTCACCCGGTCCGGATGACTTACGCCCCCAGACAGCCCCGCAAACAGCCTCAGCTCAGATCAAACCCAGAGGAAACTCCCTCACGTCAAGGGACAGCAAGGTCATCAGAGGGGCCCGTCTTACATCAGTTTTTAACAACCTGGTGATTTACTGCAGCACAGACCCCAATGGATTGGTTGAGAGAAAATATGTTTCAGATGTTGGCGAAGTGGTGAGGAATGAGGAGATCGCAAAGTGTTAGAACGTGGATGTGAATTATTAGAAGCGTAGAGTTACGTAACTCTTATTTCTCGGTGATCCCACCATCCTCTTTTTTGCACAAATAACATCTCAAGCATCGTATGAATCACGTTTGTTTGTTCCGGAACATCGCCATTTCACTTCAAATGAAACTCTACCAATTGACCAATTAACCAGATGGAAATGTGTACCGTCTGCCTGCGGAAAGGAAATGACACACGACCAATCAAAAGCCAGAAGCCGGCTCACCTCGACCTATCGCTGAGCTTGACCTGTCCACCCACTGGTCATGCTGAGTGCATCCAGAGCGAGCCAGAGATCCAGATTCAAACAGTGATAAGTACAGGGAGAGAAGACTGGAACAGAACACTGTGTTCCCTCTAATCTGACGGTCTGGACGTGTTTGATGTGCCTCAAACTCCGGATGTGCTTCTGACTGCTGTCAGCGGAGGAGGCAGGTTAGGATGTCTGTCTGGTTCCTGCCACTCTGCACCGCCCTCTCCACATCAGGGGAAGGAATCACACACAACCCCTTATTAGGACTTTCTCTTGTGTCTGTGTTAAGTCCTGTGCGCTAACTATGTCTTCTCAAAGATAATTCAAGTCATCTATCTGTCTACCCATCTACGTGATAAGTCAACAGCAGGGTTACAATGACATGACACCAAGCTCCGTGCAGAGACTAGAGGAGAAGAGCACGTGGGTGAAAAGATCTGCGACATGGACACTTGCAAACGTGACCTCAGAAAAATCCCGTAAATCCAAGTTGGGGAAACCAGAGGGGGGTGTGTGGAGGGCTGGTCCTCCCTGATGCAAGTCCCTCATTCTGGGGAAGGTCATCCAGAAGGTCACACAGGGTACCTCTCCACCCCTGGTCACCTGCCAAGTAGATCATGGCACCCTGTGACAGGAACGTGACGACTGCTGGGGTGTGTTCAAGTCGACGTCAGCACTGAGATTTTTGTGAACGTTTGCCATCGATTTGGCTTGGGTTTCCACATACATTTATTCATGTGGCAGATGCTTTAGAACAGCTTGGAAATGCCATTCTGTTTCTTCGTGTATTTTGTCTCCTTTCTTTGTTTTGTTTTTGCCAGTCCAACACATTTACATCTATGTTTACATGCGAAGAGACCCTCGGCTGCTCGTCATGGGAACGGGAGTGATGGGCGCGGGGGGTCAACTCTCTCAGAGGCCCAGCATTCTGGAGCCTGACTTGAGAGCCACAGTAAATCTGGAGCCTGACTTGAGAGCCACAGTAAATCTTGGCCCATCGGATGGTTTCCCCCTGTCTCTCTGAAGCTAGCCAAATAAACAAACTGCTGTAGGTCTACAGAGAGGCTGGACTGGGATCTGCAGAACACTGCGCTCTGGCATGCTGGGCTGGATGGGGGGAGGCAGGGGGAGTACGGGGGGGTGGGGGAGGAATGCAGGGAGAAAACTCACAGATCAGATTTCAGGAACCCGGACCACAAGCGGCCAAGGAGAAGGAAACGAAAGCCTGAGGGTAAACTCTACCCAGAGCTGTGAGGACAGAGTGTTGGGGGGTGATGCAATATCTTTTATTTCTTTAATTATTCAGTGTTGTTGGAGGGCTGTGCCCATATATCAAGAGAAGCAGAGACATTTTTTGATTGTTTTTCGATTGCCAAGGCGGCGTTTTCATATCTTTATATCCTCCGCTAAAGTTTGGAGTGTCTACCTCATTACTCGCACCGAGCGCATAGAAAATTTGGGGATACAAAATGGCCGCTTGCAGCAGGAAGTGAGAAACCCCCAGGGGCCCCTCTTTCTGGGGATTGAAGCCGTGGTTTCTATCAGAGCTGAGGATAATATTGTTGTTAGAGTTGAGGTTCTGGCCTAGGGGGGTTCCTGCCATCAGAGAGGGGGATGGGAGAGGGTGGAACATAGAGACATCGGAGAACCAAATCCCACCAGCCTCTTGTGCTACACAGAACAGCTCATCCACAGGTCAGAGTTCTGGGGGTCTAACACTGATGGCTGTTTTGTTCTCACCACGCCTCGGTCAACGAGTTCAGGGTCAGAGGACAAAGTACCGGCTGAATGGAGACTGAGAACACCTACTGTCACACACAAACACACACAGCTCCTCTGTCGAAACGGTGAAAAATTGTACGTATTCAGCAGATCTCTAAGGATAACTGGATACTCTGACAAAATGGAACAAATCACAGTCAATATTTACATATTTATAAATGCTCCAGTTAAACCCCTTTGCAGTTACACAATGATTTCATGAGAATTCCCACAATCTTCCAACCACAGAGAGATGCTTCTTCACCTGTGTGGATTGAGTGTGTTGACGGTCCAGCTTTGATAAATGAGCGTGTTCCCTTCTGCACATCTGGAAGTGAGTAGCAGGGTAGATAGTCCAGACGGGAGAGACCTGGCACCACCGGGGACCTGTGAAGACCCTCCAGAGCCTTCAAACATGGATGGGGAAATCAGGGCCCGTGGTCAGGCCTCTGGCCTTCTGACCTCTGCTGCTCTGGTTCAAGTGAACTTTTGATAGTTAGGTGAATGTAACTGTTCTCACCATGCACAATACTTCAGTCGTGAAATGGTTTGAAGTACATTGATTACCTTTTGACCTCAAACTATCATGAGTAATTCGTCATTTTATGAGTTTTTGTGAAAACAATAGTTCCTCCATGTTTTCATTAGGAAAAAAAACTCCAATTGGTTGTGCGAGAAAGTGGTTTTGCAATTGAAATTTGAAGCGAGGCCACCATGTTCTTACCAAAGACCCTGCCTAGCCCTCCCTTCCTTACTAGGAGTTTTCTGTTTCCGAGCAGGAAGTTGTCTCGCTGTACTTCGATCATTTTAAGATGGACTTTAAACAGCCATACTCAATCAAGAACTACGTTTTTGACATTTGTTTCCCAGATTTAGTCCATTCCGTCTTTAGTTCTGGAGCCTTTTTTGTAATATAAAACATGCTCAATTGATTCGTTTAGTCATACTCACGATTCACGCAGGTTTAAATGTGTCCTTAAGTATTTAGTGCGTTGAACTGACTCAAAATATGACATGTTGAATGCCGTTTTAGCCTTGTCGTGGATATTGTGGAGAATAAAAAGATACAATGTGATTGTGAAACATGACTCTGAATGGATATATGACGCATTTTTGACCGGACTCTCACACCAGCCGCGGTCTGGATCTGATCTCTAGGGCTCTGTCCTGGAGAAATTCATACAAATCATAGAGAGCTAGATTCTTCGAAGCAGGTCCTGTACGCCCACGCAGAAACCCATAGTTCATTTGCACAGAGGCTCGCTGATTTCAACAGTGCATCGCAGTTAGGTAGCAGGGTGAGGTTCCTACCGAGAGAACACGTACATCGTGAGAAACAAAACGGAATTGACGGAAATACTGAAGCATCCTTCAGTTCCTGAACGACAGCGTAACATTTACATCTACATGGGAAAAGTCTGGGAACAACAGATGTACCCCCACTTCTCCTATCACTATCCCCAATACCTGCAAACGAAGGTAGAGTAAAGCATTATTTTCTGCGCTGGGTTATTCAACCGTGTCAAATTTATTTTCGCTTTTTCATCACGGGTTAGGCTATAACATACTTGAAGAACGAAAAGCGCAAATGGAGAAAATGTTCTGCTGAGGTTTACACGGTTCTTTAGCACCTGTCCGAACTGGCGTTCAGCCTTTATCCGTGAACGGTTTTGTCTACGATTTTTATCTTTAAGAATAGGCTGTTTTAAGTTAAGGTCCTTAACGGATGAGAGTGCATTCATGAAACAGAACAGAATAGAAAGGATCAGATTGGCTACCGGACACTTTTTTGGGTCTGCTGTATTAAAATAAGCCTCTTTTTTGTAATTAGGATATTCCATATGAAATAGTCTGCAAAATATCCAGATGTGAGAGAAAATGGTTAGAGGACGGTCCTGAGTTGAACTACAAACCTCTCAACTGGCTATCATCAAGAAGCTTCTACCGCTGTGCCTCACTTAAGCTCATGAATGTTTAATCAGTTTGGCTGCCTATTAAATGGCAAGGTCTCCGGGGACAAGCGTGTTTTTTATGTTCTACAATGCAGCTGTAGATGTGCTTAGTGTCCGCCCAGTATTTCTAACAGAAGAATCCCAACGAATTTCATACAACACGCTTGGACGGATGGATGTTGTGCTGTGAAACATTGTGTACGTCCTTTTGGAATCTGATTCAAGAATAGAGCTATTCACGAAAAAGGTTCATTTTGTTTTTACGGCGCACTAAAGATCCGTTGGGTGGCCTTCATACAGGGTGGTTTGTAAGTCTTAAACAGAGCTCTGCTGATAGCCTTGTGGATAAGTGTCATGGCGGGTACATTATCTTTGTCCCGCTGCGTCCTGAAGGGCCCCGTCTGGGATCACTATGAATCGACCCTATTATTATCCTATGAGGGGGGCTTGGCACCAGAATTTTCCTCTTGGGTACAAATATTCCTTTATTTCCGACGTGTATTTAAAGTTATTTTTAACTCTTATAGGCCATTTCATAGGTTCATGTGGGGTTCTGGCTGTGAGACTTGCAGCTATGTCTTAGCACTATCTCGCAGAAACAACGATGGCCATGACTTGACAGAGATGTTCAAGCTCTTCTTGGTTTCACATGTGTTTCCTGTCCCATCTGTCTCATATGTGTACTATCAAACTGTTCAAATCCCCACTGACTCTAAGTAGGTGACAGCATACTCTACCTCTCAACCCATGAAACCTGTAGACTTTAGTCACATTTTGTTGATGGGCTATCCTTGTCAACATAAGCTTTTAATCGATGGCTTGGTGAGTGTATTAACTGCCATTGGGTGTTCCATGCAGAGACTGGGGACAATGACATTATGCAGAGGCTGAAAAGCCCTACACAATGTTTACAATAACGTTTGGAGAGTTGCTTGGCAGCGGAATGTACACAATGGAACAGCAGTGTGTTGCTGTTCTTTCTGTCCCTGCCGACCTGAAAGGCCTCCTATTGTGATCGTATGATTCTCATTCTTGGGACTTTTTGACGCGAGTCAAACGAGGGCCCAGCGAGGGCCCAGCGAGGGCCACAGAAACTCCCTCAGCTCTGTTGACGGCTCAGCCAAGTGGGTCTTTCAGGAGAGAGAGGAAAAAAAGAGAGAGAGAGAAACCGTCAAAGCGCCCTCCACGAGTGAAAAGGTGTGCCTGGCCTCGTGGGTGTAATGTAATCATGTCTGATGCTCGTGTAAACAATTTAGATGAAGCCACAGTGAAATCAAGCAGCGATAGGGAACATAAAATCAATCACTAAGAGACAGCAACATTATGCTCTAGCATTCCTTTTCTATAATTTGGCAAAGTCAATTATCAGGAAGAGAGTTGTTGTCAGGGTTGAATGAAATTGAATTTTCATTTCTCATCAAGACTCACTATTTTGTCATAAACACATATTTTATTTATGAGAAACGCAGATTACCATCTCACATCAGAATATTGAAATGATGATCAATTTCCTTTTTCTTGAATTATTTATGAAACACCTCACTGGATATGAGAGGAGGTGGGGGGGGGGGACGTTTAAATAAAAGTGTGTCTCCCGTTGCATGAATATGGCTATATTTGTTCGTAATCAAAATTAATATCAGCAGAGCTATGCGGGATATTAAATGTTCACAATTTCCCTACAAAAATGAAAAGTATTATTAACTTTTCCTCCACGGAAACAATGATGTTTCTTTGCTTTAATCATTGCTCAATACTGAACACTGACTCCTAACCCAGTACGGTGCATTATTCAATATGGACCCAGGCAGGAAAGAAAACATGGCAAATCAACTGAAGGCAGCACCATTTCTCTGACCAGCTCACTGCTGACAGCTAAACTGCAGTGTTTGATATCCTTGCCCCGCGCACTGTCAGAGTCAAACATAGATCCTGCCCCATGATGACATCTCCACCAGCGTGAGTCATGTGATCCGTGAGTGCTCTACACAGATGGACAGAGGTCTGTCTGTCATGTGGACGCCCGCTGCATTATCAGCCAATCACAGCCTCTGTTTTCCTCTGGGGGAAACACAATATTCTCTGCAAAGTTCATCTGGCACTTCAGATGAATTCAAGAGATGTGATTGACAGGTATTGTCAGAAACGTGTCCGTACACGAGTATGTAGCATGATGAAACTGGAGACGTGAGGTCGATACAGTTTTCTATCTGAAACTCATTTCGGAAAAGGTGACCTTCAGACGGGATTTCATGAAATGATAAATGGTTTTGGTCAGACTAGAAAACCCCTCTGATGGTGGTCGTCCTCTATGATAGCGGATGACAAAGCTGCTTCATCAAATTATATCTTGTCATTCAATATAGCCGCATGTCTTGCGAAGCTGTTCTCTTTGAGACAGATGCTAATTGGATTTGTATAGAGAGATTCTCCAAAAGGCCCTATTGTGTTGTTTCTTTACTAGTCACATGTAAACATAGGAAATACAATTTCAGGCAAATAGAGAGCAACAAAAATCATTCCTGAAAAGCAGTAAGCGCAGCTTTTCTGCCCCGCCAAAGCGCCCCCACCCCGCTTCGCCCCCGCTCTGCCCCGCCCCGCCCCCGCTCCACCCCGCCCCCACCCCGCTCTGCCCCTGCCCCGCCCCTGCTCCGCTCCGCGGCGCCCCCGCTTGTTTCTAGAGGTGGGGTTGTGGATTTGCGGCCTGTCTTCCTGTGTGAAACACATCAATACAGACACACGTTACAGTTGTGGTAAGTTTCCTCCACCACCTTGGTAAACGCTGTGGAGCCGTAGAGAAATGAGCTCCTGCTCAGTGTGGCCTTAACCTCTGACCTCTGTACCTCATGTCCAGGCAGGCAGGAAGAGAGAGAGAGAGAGAGCTGTCACTGAAGCGTCCTGTTGCTGTTGAGGAACGACTGCAGAGCTACAGTACAGTGTCCCTGTTTGAGCTAGCGAGAAAGGAAGTCGATGGAAAAGTAATGTTTGCCTCGGAGGAAGTGTTGTTTAACCTCAGCTGCAGCAGCGCCCACATTTTAAATACTGTGAGTGTAATAGCAATACAATGTACAGCAAAAACTGTACATTCTATATATTCAGTGACGTGTGCGTGTGTGTGTGTGAGTGTGTTTGTGCGTGTGCGTGTGTGTGTGTTTGTGCGTGTGCGTGTTTGTGCATGTGCGTGCATGCGTGTGTGTGCGCGCGCGTGTGTGTACGTGTGTGTGTGCGCACGTGTGTGTGTGCGCGTGCGTGTGTGTGTTTGTGCGTGTGTGTTTGTGTGTGTGTGCCGCGGGTGTGTGCGTATGTCTGCGTGTGTGTTTGTGTGTGTGCGTGTGTCTGTATGTGTTTGTGCCTGTGTGTGTGTTTGTGCCTGTGTGTGTGTTTGTGTACGCGCGAGTGTGTGTGTGTGCGTGTGTGTGTGTTTGTGTACGCGCGAGTGTGTGTGTGCGTGTGTGTGTGTGTGTGCTGGGCCCGAGGCCATATTAAGATTGAAAGGGATCCTGTGCAGGAGAGCGCTTCCTGGTTGTGTGTTGATGATTCAGCACAGACACATGGATCATTTCAGTTCAGCCTGTTTGGGATGTGACTTGCGGCTCCACTAGCAGATTCAGTATTAGTCATGCAATGGTTATGGTTAGTCTGGTTTGTTAGGGTTCGGTCTACCTTAGAAAGTCAAATCATTGCGAAATGTAGGTAACATTTATATTTCATGTTCATAGAGAAGAACAAGTTAATATAGACTGATTGCACAATGAACATAACCGCTCCTATATTTCATCTAACTAGGCAAAAAATGTATTAATAATGTGGTAGCAATGTGATGGACAATGTGGTAGATGGTATGTTGACTAACCACACATTAGCATAAGCTAACAGAAATACAATACACATTCAGTGAATGTAAACTCCAAGCAATACCATATAACCTGTTTGTGACCATATAAATGGAGATATAGAGGTAGTTGGATGAGAGGGATGTGACCACGATCCTCAGTCTCTCCCTGCTCTGGTTGCCTTGGTGACCTCTGCAGATTGCTGAATAAGATCAGTGGCTTCCATGTTCTGACTCTGACCTATCAACATGATGCCCTAAAGGACCTCATTACACTCCCCTGTGGTGACATTTGATGCCTTTTTGGAACACTATATTGAATTAAAACCTTCCCATTCAGAATCAGTGTACCTGTTTTTCTCCCATTGTCACACAGTCCTGGGCAGGGGGAAACATCTTTATCCTCCTGCTCCAGACAGAATGACAGAATTCTTCTCTGATCGGCCTTGTTTTGTTATTGAGGTTGATCTGGGGGTTACACCAATGTTGACTCTGCCCTGTTTGCAGTGGTCAAAGGAACAGATGTTGCGTAATCTTATTAGCAGCTGGTTCAAAGCCCCAAACACAAAAGGACAAACAAAGAGCATGCGGTGGGTGGGCAGGCGTGCTGGGGGCCTGGTGGGCAGGTACACACTGGTGGGTGGGCAGGGGTACTGGGGGCCTGGTGGTGGGCAGGTACACACTGGTGGGTGGGCAGGGGTGCTGGGGGCCTGGTGGGTAGGTACACACTGGTGGGTGGGCAGGGGTGCTGGGGGCCTGGTGGGTAGGTACACACTGGTGGGTGGGCAGGGGTGCTGGGGGCCTGGTGGGTAGGTACACACTGGTGGGTGGGCAGGGGTGCTGGGGGCCTGGTGGGTAGGTACACACTGGTGGGTGGGCAGGGGTGCTGGGGGCCTGGTGGTGGGTAGGTGCACATTGGCAGGTGGGCAGGGGTGCTGGGGGCCTGGTGGGTAGGTACACACTGGTGGGTGGGCAGGGGTGCTGGGGGCCTGGTGGTGGGCAGGTACATACTGGCAAGTAGGCAGGGGTGCTGGGGGCCTGGTGGTGGGCAGGTACACACTGGTGGGTGGGCAGGGGTGCTGGGGGCCTGGTGGTGGGTAGGTGCAGACTGGCAGGTGGACAGGGGTGCTGGAGCCTGGTGGGTAGGTACAAACTGGCTCCAGTGTGCCAGTGTGCCCCCCCCTCCCTCCTTGGGTGCAAGTAAGAGGCAGAGTGGACCGGTCCCAGGACTGTGGTAGACATGGCTTCATCTAACACCATGTATGAAGTGACAGGGATACATGCTGAGGCTAATCCACACAGAACTGATCTGGGACCAGGCTGGTTACCACAGCTGCTTGTCCTGGCTGTAAGTGATGGAGTCCTGCAGGAGTCCTGAAGGTGGTTATCCCATTCTGGAGGAGAGCAACTCTGGCTGAAGTCCCGAGCAGGGAGGCTGTAGTGAGGAGGAGGGCAGCATGCCAGGTGAGATGGGATAACCAGGCAGGATTAAGAGAGAGGTCAGGAGAGGTGAGCTGTTGAAGGTCGGCATTAATTCACATCTCTGCAGCGACACTGTTAGGATTTCCAATCACAGACTTGACACTGGCGGGTGAATTGGGTTTGATTTATAGCTTGGCCTAGAAATGAGCCCCGCTTCACTGGTACTTTCTGCTTTAATAAAGAAAGGTGAGGCTA
>BROE01000022.1:19042002-19052002 GCA_036571765.1 Plecoglossus altivelis
ATCTCCAGCCTCCCCCCATCAAGCCCCTCCAATCTCCACCTCCCCCATCTGAGCCCCCCATCTCTCAGCCTCCGCCCCTTCTCTGCAGCCTCCCCCAGCTCCAGCCTCCCCCATCTCCAGCCTCCCCCCAGCCCAGCCTCCCTCCATCTCCAGCCTCCCCCCGCTCAACTTCCCATCCCCAAATACATCTGTTAGATCACTGCCTAGTAGTGCTCCTCACTCTCCCTGCCCTATTCCATTATTCATACCTATAATCAATCTGCAAAGACAAAGGTTTCCCAAAACTCACTGGTATCAATTTAATTCCTTCATTATTATTTTCACCACAATTGGCCTGATAAGACCAGCATCTCTCAGTAGGATTGAACAGAGTTTTCTGCAATAGGCCTTTCCCACCAGCTGTGTGGACTTACCCACCATCCTTGGCCTTCTCTCCCATTTACAATACACCGCTCATGGTGTGTATGAAACTTAGTGCTTCCAATACAAATGTGGAGCTGTTTTTCTTTTACTTTGAAGCTTGTATTTCAATAGTAATAATAAAAAAGCATGGACAATCATAAGCCACATAGCTGCAGTAACACATTCATACTATAGGTTGTGTGGCCAAACATCGAGGGATATTGAAGGCGTGTACAGTTTTGCTATGGGAAGATTATCGGTGTGTCTGGCTTGTAAAACAAAAGGTCCTTAGAGCATTATTTTCTTTGTTTTGTAATAGTGAGAGAAATGTACGGTATTTTATGATTACAGAACAAAACGCTTGTGGGTCTTGACAAAGTGCCGAAGTGACTAAGTATTTACTATTTGTAGAATTATGTATTTTGATGAACCGCGTCTGCTACATGAATAAAATGAAAACTATAAACGTTTGATCACTGCCATGATGTGTTAAATGTTCCACAATGATCGTTACAGATGAAAACATGATGTGCGCTAGAAACATACACAAACAATGTTAAACAATGTTATATTTACAACTGGAAAAAAAAATACAATTTAGCAACAGAAGAATTACCATAGCTGAAAACCAAACCAGTAAAAATAGCGTGCTGGTCCTTTAACGGGCGCCCGCACTGTGGAATTTTAGGTATGCATTCCAGAATAGTCTAAGGGCAGCAAAAGGGGAAACATAGCAACAATTTTCAGTTAATGAACTACTTGATACAACAATTATGATACGATATTTTAAAAATGACCTTTTAAAGTTTATAGCAATTGTTATAACATTGGTATTTGAACAAATATTTTAGCATTTTATAATGAATGCCAGATTTAGAGCCTATTGTCCCTCTACCGGATCTCAGAATGGTATTTCCCATCGTAGCAGGGTCGGTTCCAGATCTGTTCTGCGGAGGACGGGATCCAAATCAATGAATCTAGTCAAACAAACGGGGTTGGGCAATCGAAGTTGGGACTAATTCATATACTACGATTTGTGTGTGTGGCATGGGTTATGTATGATCCATTATTTATTTGCCGATAGTGTTGTGTGGTTGATTGTGTAAATTAGACATATATGGTGAAATCAACAACTGAACTCAAACAGCCATCGGACAGGCTATTTATTTAGAATTACCATATAATAATATTTTTTTACAATTGGGACTTGGGAAAACCAACAATGATTTTTGCTAATTCTGGCAACCCATTGAGGACTCCTTATCGTAAGCAGGTAAACGATACATTTTTATTTTTTTACAGTTGGTTTCATGATGTAGCTAGCCTTCAGCAAGTCGCAAAAAGATCGGTCAGAGACAGGCAGCCATCTGCTATGGTAACCTTATCCCTGGTTGAACAGAAAATCTGCTTTAAAGTAATTACTATATTAGCCAAATATTGCGAACCCTACCCGAGCCCGCTTCATGTCAGTGGTCTAGGCTAGGTCAACTTGCTGTAGGTTTGGTTCAGTAGATCCCAGTGGTCGTTGATGCTTCCTGTAGTTGTTGTCACGGTAATAAGGGTTTGTTATGAACTTTTGTCGGTGGCCTAATGTTTCGGAAACGCATTAAAATATATGTTCTAACGAATGTCATGGTTGAAAATATTTGAAAGATTGTACACTTGATAGTATAGAATTAGTAAAGCGAAAAATGATATTTCTGCTGTGTGCGTGTAAACCACTATATTGGACCCATAGTTTTAAAAAGAGACGATAAATGTATAGATTATCAACAACGAAATGATTTTTATTTTGATGTATAGAGGCAATGTAGGCAAAACCATGTTTTGTCGTGTGCTCTCGGCTGGCTCGTAGTGTGAAATGTATGTGCAATGTGCATAAAGAAATGTAATTCAATCATGCATACACACTGCCCCAGTTAGATATAGATTTTCATTTTTACCAGATGAATGTGTTGAGGACGCAAGTAACATCGCAACACGTTCACGCTGTGCTGTCTCCGTAGCAGGCCGATTTAAACTGGCAGGCCAGAACAGAGGTCCGAGGGCGAGGTCTCGTGCTGGAAGCCCCGGTGTATTTCAAGCGCGGATATGACAGGCAGTGCTGGTCTGGAGTCGACTGATAAGATACGGGCATCCCTCTCTCTCTGCTAGGGTACAGCAGGCAGGCATGTACATTAAGACTAAAAGGAAGTTGAAGTCAGGTCTGACTGAATGTTCTGTTAGCTTTCTCCTCAATAAAGGTCTTAGTCCATGGGTAAACTGTGGAATTACAGTTACATCTATGTTGCAGTGTTTGAATGGATGGTTTGCTCATGTGACAGTGTGTGCTTGTGCATCTTAAGCTTCTCTGCTTCATAGGCAAGCATTCTTTACAGACCCTTTGTGTGGTCTGATCTAAAGATGGAAACATCCTTCAAGGAGTTTCAGAGTTTACAGAAAACAAGGGGGGGTTGACTGGTGAGTTGACTGTTTCCGGTAAGCAAAACTCCCACAAGCTGTCAGGTTCAATGGGATGGGCTCTTAAAATAACTGGATTAACCTTTTCACAGCAATGCGTTTTACTGTTCTCAAGTGGCCTTTCAGTATATGTCTTTATTTTGCCTCCCACTGCCTGCCGGCTCAAGCGTTTGTGTTTGTGGATTGTTGGTCAGATTCTCTCATACAGCGTACCCTGTTGGTCTGACCACATGCCAGCTATGACCTTTCAGGTCCTTATTTTTTGTTGTTGCGTTCTCTGGCACTAGATGGTTGTTGTGTTGATGTGACACTTTCCCAATGAAGACTTGACCTTTGCGTTCAGACCTTTCGTAAAGGTTGTCCATTGTTATGCCACGATGACATTGCGATACACACTTCTTGATAGTGTGTCCATCCTTCATTCATGATCTCTGTGTGTATTCCAAGTGTTTAAATGCAACAACCTCCAGACTGGAATCTCCTCATGTGCATTAAAAGGCAGTGAGAGGAAGACTTAAGTGTGAAACGGAAATTCCTGTCCCTTACAGATTCCTCCCAGAGATTTATGCCCTTGGACCTAAACAGCCAGAGAGCTTTGGGTTAAACACAACATGTTGGGGTGTTGAGTTTCCACGCTGACAGAAACTGCATCTCCACACGCTCTCCTGCTCCCCAATCTTCCGGCCTTGACTATGTACTCACCTACAATGTTTAAGATTTATTTTAAATCATGGGAAATCTCTATGTGGTGTAGCGATGGATAATCCTCTGTGATGAAATGCCCGACTCTCCTTTTGTTGGGGTTACTGTCCCTGTAGAAGGAGGACAAATACTGAACAGCTGCAGAAGCCAGTGCAAAAAGCTGGCAATTAGATTTTGATCCGGAGGAGGGAAGGGGAGGGTAATTCATATCACACAGAATATCCTTTAGAGAGAGGGAGAGCAGTTGCAGTGCTGCAGACTGCCTTAGAAAACAGCGGGTCAAGTTGGTTTCCGTGGTGAAGGCATGCGAAGCGAAGGAGAAGACCTCCTGTCTTGGGCCCCAGTCCAGCTCGCTTCAGTCACCAGCCCATGCCTGGGATTCCATCAGCTTCCTCTCTTGTGGGTTCCATGGCAGGGGTGAGGGAGGGAGGGGAAGCGAGGGGGAACAGGGGGGAGGGGGAGCAGGAGGAGGGGGAGGGAGGGAGGCAGGCAGGCGGAGCAGGGGAGGACAGGGGGTAGGGGGAGCAGGGGGGATTGAGGGAGGTTGAGCGAGAAGGGGGTAGTGAGGGAGGTAGTGGCAGGGTGGAGCAGGGGTGAGCGAATAGTGAGGGAGGGAGGGAGGGGGAGCAGGGGTGAGGGTGGTAGAGGGGAGGGGGGGGGGTAATCAGTCTCAGATTTGCTGTTGTGGAGAACAGGGAAGAGTCCCTTGATGAGAACATCTGGGTCCATACAAACAGGAAGCCTGCTGCCTCTCAAACTCACAGGCCGTCTTTTCGGAGATGTTTGGGACAAGCTATTCCCGGCAGCGCCCATGTGATCCTGATATACTTAGAAATTGATGAACCGTGACTCACGTTTTGTGGACGGGGGGAAGGGGAAGGGGAGGGGGATATATGGACCACAGAGAAAACTCATTGAGCAATCGTTCAGCTACAGTTGCACCAATGGAATGTCTTTGTTGTGACCACCTCTCAATCTTAACAAAACAAACCACAAATTCTTCATGTCAGGCCAGGGTTTGTGGGAAGCCTCTAAGTTGTGAGAAGCTGCCTCCAAAGAAACATACATTTTGAATGACCACCACAGTACTCATGTCATGTTGTCTCAGTCTGCCCAGCCCTGGAGCTGGAGGGAGAGACCTGAGGTTAGGGGGTGGAGGAGGGGGCTGGAGGGAGAGACCTGGGACGAGGGGGTGGAGGAGCTCAGGTGCACATCACCGTGAGCCTGACCAGGCTAGGTCATCTGACCAGGCTAGCTCATCTGACCAGGCTAGCTCATCTGGCCAGGCTAGCACATCTGGCCAGGCTAGCTCATCTGACCAGGCTAGCACATCTGGCCAGGCTAGCTCATCTGGCCAGGCTAGCTCATCTGGCCAGGCTAGCTTATCTGACCAGGCTAGCTCATCTGGGCAGGCTAGCTCATCTGGCCAGGCTAGCTCATATGGGCAGGCTAGCTCATCTGGCCAGGCTAGCTCATCTGACCAGGCTAGCTCATCTGGCCAGGCTAGCACATCTGGCCAGGCTAGCTCATCTGACCAGGCTAGCTCATCTGGCCAGGCTAGCTCATCTGACCAGGCTAGCTCATCTGGCCAGGCTAGCTCATCTGGGCAGGCTAGCTCATCTGGGCAGGCTAGCTCATCTGGCCAGGCTAGCTCATCTGGCCAGGCTAGCTCATCTGGCCAGGCTAGCTCACCTGACCAGGCTAGCTTATCTGACCAGGCTAGCTCATCTGACCAGGCTAGCTCATCTGACCAGGCTAGCTCATCTGACCAGGCTAGCATATCTGACCAGGCTAGCTCATCTGGCTGTTGATGTTGACGTATCCGTCGGCGAGTCACTCGCCCAGGGGCTGCTGGGAAGGTTTGTTTGACGCGTTGCGTGTCACGCTGCTGTCAGAGCTTCAGGTTGTCCCAGGGGTCCAGACTGCCGACGGACAACCTATGGAGGAGGGGATGGTCCACATATGGATCACTGCGCTGCGAGACATTAACCCTGAGGCCCTTCATACAGACATGATGGAGGGTCTGGACAGTTCAATGTTAGCATGCGTGGCGGTTAGAGGTTTTGCTAGGGAGTACAGCAAAGTGCTTGTGGTGAGCAGAGATGGTTCAGGGGCACTTTAAAGAAGCCTTTTTGAGAACAGTTGAGGACAAAATCACAATTCACTAAACACATGTTTAGCACAAACTCAAAATTTTTCTGTTCTAGTCTTAAACACAAACCACTTTCATCATCCAGATGTCCCAACATATTCATGTTTCTATCTAGGCCAGAGTGTGGTTCCCCCTCTCACTCCAGCGTCAGCGAACGATGTTTACATTTCACACTAAGCAGTGGTTTTGTCTCAGACTGACATCATTTTGTTTCCCTGTTCCAGCCACCTGTCGGCCCATCTTCTCACCCCATGGCTCCGCCCAGCCCCAGCACCAACAACAGCAGCAGCAGTAGCAGCACGGCAGGCTGGGAACAGCTCAGTAAAACTAACCTGTACATCCGTGGCCTGCCTCCACCAACCACAGACCATGACCTGGTCAAGCTCTGCCAGCCGTGAGTACTGCAGCATTTCCTCTTATCGGGAACAGGATCGATGGTTCTATTGATCTCGCGGCTCCAAAAAAATGAAAAGGGGCGGAGTCTCAGTGCACCAGTTAGTGGTTTGAGGCCCCGCGGTGATAAACAACTCATGTCACGTTCGAAACCCCCCGGGTAAATGTTAGCTTTGTTGGCATTTACAAGTGGGATTGAGTTTTGGTTTTCACTAACGGTTACTGGCAATTGTAAATTGTTGGACAAACTATAAGAAATAACGATTTCCTTCCGAATCACAATTGATGCGAGCTGCATTCAATTATGGGAGTGGCAAAGTAGCATGGAGACAGGAGGCTACAAGGGGGACGGCCAGAGAGAGTAGGGGGAGAGGGGGGAGGGAACGACAGAACCATTACATCTGAATCTGAAGTGAAATACAACCTTGAGACGCCCAAAGGAGCCTGCTGTAGCAGCCTGCTGTAGCAGCTGGCAGTACAGGTGACCTAGAGCCATGTACAGAGAGTTCATCCAGCGTCTCCACTTAGAGCTGAAGCTTGAGAAAGATGGAGATCGCCAGGCTTTCTCATAAAACCCCTATTGTCTTATTGAATACCTTTTACGTCTGCCGATCACAGAGACCACCGGGGTGACTTTGACATCTCATTTTCCTTTCCCGGACCCCCCCCCCCCCTCCCCCCTCTCCTTCCCAGTGTCCCCCCCTCTCCCCCACCCTTCCTCCCACAATGTGATGTTGACATTGCGGCACAGTCCAGCCCTCTCCAAACCCACCAGCACATCCTGTCAGTGTTTAGAGAGAGAGTGGTGTTCAGTCCAGCTGGACAGGGTGGATCAGGTGCATGAGCCCCTAGCTTCCATGCTGAGAGCCTGGCCATGAAAACACCTGCATTTACATAACACCTACAGCAATTAGCCTCATCCACAAGTAATAGATTTCCAGAAATTAAGTTTTTGTAAGTGTTTGATCTGATATAATTTAAAAGATCTAGTATGTGTCACTTTATTCTAGTTTTTGTTTATTATTTTGATTACGACTTATACCGTTTATTTTATTTATAGTTTATTTATTATACATGCAGTTTAGTCATTGCTCTGACTAGGAGATTCCATCCCTCTAAGGATTATTCATTCGCCCTTTTGATACACCGGATGAGGGTTAAGGGAAATGAACAAATGAAAGACATGGAGTATGTGAAGCCTTCTGTATGTTGAACTCCTTGGTTTGCCCCCTCCTACATGGTTCTGGTTTGCCTTAGGACAGCCATTGTTGTCATTTAAGGTTTGGGATTAAGGCACTTAGAGTCCAGATTCAGGTCAAGGGTTCCTGCTCTTTTATCCAGTGTTGTTTTTAGCTTAATCCTTTTCAAAATGACCTTCCTTCATAGCAGAATACAGCTACTCATAGGTCAGGGGTTCTGGAGCATTGTGTTCACGTCTGCTAGTATGGCTACTATGACGTGGGCTGGATGGGGAGCTTGCAGAGAGAGACCAGAGAACACAGTCTCTTCTGGCTGTGCAGGAGCTCCAGGCTCCCCCAGCCTGGTCACACTGAGTCAAGGCTGGAAGGTAGAGAGGAATGGACAGGTTAGAGTCAGAGACATGTCTGTGTGAGTCAGGGTAGAGTATTGAGGGTAGAGAATAGAGATTATTGAGTACCTCCAGCCGCACACCTAGGCTGGGGTCCAGCCACACACCTAGGCTGGGGTCCAGCCGCACACCCGGGCCAGAGTCCAGCCACACACCTGGGCCAGGGTGCGGCCACACACCTAGGCTGGGGTCCAGCCACACACCTGGGCCAGGGAGCAGCCACACACCTGGGCTGAGGTCCAGCCACACACCTGGGCCGGGGTGCAGCCACACACCTAGGCTGGGGTCCAGCCACACACCTGGGTCAGGGTCCAGCCACACACCTGGGCCAGGGTCCAGCCTCACACCTGGGCCAGGGTGCAGCCTCACGGCTAGGAGAGAGTGCTCCAGTCAGACAGGAGTGGAGGCGGGTCGTGTGTCCCAAACTCTGGGTTGGTGTGCTTGACTGCAGATAGAGAGGTTGCAGGTTCATAACCTCCCCTGTACTGTGTGTCTCATTGGGTTAAAAGTGTCTGTAACACTTTTGATGAGTAACACCTCATTAGTAGTGCGAGCCACTTTTATAAGCCAGAACAGAAGGTGCACATTTACAGCGTTAGTTTACAGTGTTCGTTTACAGCGTTAGTTTACTGTGTTAGTTAACAGTGTTGGACAGATTGGCCCGTTTTAACTGCTTCTGATTCCTGTCAACAAAGCGTAAATGGAGCAGTTTCTTCCTACGATGTCCTCACCTTCCCTGTTGCAGGAGAACCTGGTCAGGACACCTGTCTGTATGTTCGTTTGGCCTCCGTTGACCATGTCAGTAGAGTGCTGGAGTGAAGGCTGCTGGGAGCTTAGTGGTGTCCTCTCCCTCACCTCAGTGTGGTGCAGATTAGAGTAGGGCATGATAATCCCGTTCCTTCCTTAACCTCTGCCTTTCAACCGTTCGATTTTGTGTCCGTTGATCATGTGACCTCGCCCAGTGCGTCCGCCTGTTTGGCTGACACGGCCGATGTGGTGATTCCTGTAATTGATTAATTTTTTGAGTCAATTAGTGGAAACCCTTCATCCCTGTGGCTTTATAGCCAGCAGATCGCCTAGCAAGGTCACGGCAGTCTGGAGAGACCAAGGCATCGAGGGCGGACTCAGCACACACACAGCACACACACAGCACACACACAGTACACACAGCACATATACACACAGCACACACAGTACACATACACACAGCACACGCACACACACAGTACACACAGTACACACAGCACACACAGCACACACAGTACACACAGTACACACACACACGCAGTACACATACACACACAGTACACGTACATACAGCGCGCAACAGCACACACAGTACACACACACACGCAGTGCACACACACACAGCACACGCACGCACACACACAGCACACATATACATATACACACACATATGCACACATACAGTACACTTATGAGGGATCACACACGCACGCAGATACGCTCAGGTGTGCTCACATACACACGCACACGAATGTCCACACACGTGTGCTCACTCACACTCGCACTCACACACGCATGTAAATGCACATTCCGAGCAGTCCTTAAAAAAATAAAACATCCACACCCTGACACACCCTGACACACTTGGAAGTCTGTCCTTCTAATGACGGTGGATTGTGGAGACTTCTTGGATTTTACCTGCCTGTCATTAGCTGAAGCTGAGCTTCACCTTCCCTCCAGGGACAGAGGCTGGAAAAACACGATACATACATACATACATATATATATGTGTGTGTCAGCATGGCTCATATCTATGACCAGGGGTCCAGATGAAGACCTCATCCTCACCTCCACCTGCCCACCGCTCAGCTGGGGCCAAAGCTCATCCTTCCTCATCCATGCTCAGGGAGGCATCCAGTCCACCTCATTCATCATCCATCCACTTGGTTTCTGGTTGACTGTGGACCAGCCCTGACTGGTTCTAGTGGATGTGCTCGACGCTGCGGAGACAAACGGCTGGCGTTTGCGTTTGAACACGGCACTCTCGCCGACATTTTGTTGAGCTCTCCTCTGCCTGTCTTCAGAGGTTAGCGCTGAGCTGGCTGGTCAGAGCTGGCAGCACGGAGATACGGCTGAAACTCACCGTGTTACCGTGGAATGTCAGCCAGTTCCCCACAAGCAGCCGTGGCAGGTCATGTAACTGCACAGTGTTCCTCAGCATTTAATCAGGTTTATTACTCAAGACATCTCAGGTTGTGTGACTCATTTCAGCTAGGGTTTTCTATTCCCATCACCAGTTTTCCCTAATAATGGTTCTCTGGTGTTTGATCTCTGGG
>BROE01000022.1:19057002-19140716 GCA_036571765.1 Plecoglossus altivelis
CTGGCTTTGTCCTTTCCTCTCTCCCTGAGCCCATTTAAGGTTTTTATTAAAGAAAGCAAAAAAGGAAAGCTGTTTTGTGGAGCATAACTAAGTTTAATCTATGCATTGTTCAAGGTAACGACCATTAAAAGAGTTGGAGCCTTTCAGCCTTTCACTTCAGCTGCACCTCTGCTTGTTTGGCTTTAATAGACTTCCTAACAAAGGCCCTCAAAGTGTGTAGTGTTCCCTGGTCCAGGAGCCAGACAATGCTGGTCTCTTCAGTGTTTCAAAGGCAGGTGGGTAGGAAGCCCACCAGACAGCCCTCCTGTTCAAACAGTCGACTGCACGTTATACCAGTAAACCAAGGAACGATCAGATGAATGAGTGAATGGATGAATGAATGAATGCCCTACAAGTGTTGATAACTCTGTCTGCATACAGGAGCTCACTGTTCCATGAGCTGCGTATGCAATGCCATAGAAATTCTCTCGAAGAAATAGCATTTCAATTTAGTCATTCTTTTCTCTGAAAGCCATGTGTTTGCATGAGCCCTCTGTGTGCTGCAGTCTGAACACCATGGCCCTCTCTCTCTCTCTCTCTCTCTCTCTCTCTCTCTCTCTTCCTCTTCCCCTCTTTCTCTCTCTCTCTCTCTCTCTCTCTTTCTCTTCCTCGCTCTCTCTCTCTCTCCCTTTCTCTCCCTCTTCCTCTCTCTCTCTCTCTCTCTCTCTCTCCCTTTTCCTCTCCCTCCCTATCTCTCTATCTTCCTCTTCCCCTCTCTCTCTCTCTCTCTCTCTCCCTCTCTCTCTGTGTCTCTCTCTCCCCCCCTCTCTGTCCCTCTCTCTCTCTCTCAATATACATTTTATATTGATTAGGTCTGGTTTGGTAGCCTAAGACTAAGGAAACAGTCATTTCCAGATCAACTAGCTGAGAAGGTACAGTGTTTCCTCTCTGTTACCTGAAGGTTCAAACCTCCAGTGCGTATGTGTCGGTTGCCCCCTGCCCCCTTCCTCTCTCCTCCCAGTGACTTCCTCTCTCCTCCCCCTGACTTCCTCTCTCCTCCCCCTGACTTCCTCCCTCCTCCCCTTGACTTCCTCCCTCCTCCCCTTGACTTCCCCTCCCCCTGTCTGGGGCCAGACAGGCGGTACCTCCCCCTCTATCACCCTCACCGACCCTCTTCAAACACGCCCTGGTCACATGACGTGTAATGACTGACTGGTTGGCTGGTGACCCCATTCACAGCACAAACAGATGTCTTATCTCACTGCCAGATTTCTGTCCCTGCAAGAGCTGCTCCACACGCACAGGAAGGGCTTCTCTTCCCCATCTCCCTCTCTCTTTCTCTCTTCTCTCCATCTTTGTCTTTCTTTCTATCCCTCTTTCTCTCTCTTTCTCTTGTTCTCTCTCCCTCTCTCTCCCTCTCCCTCTCTCTCTCTTTTTTGCTCACCCTCTCTCTCTCTCTCTCTCTCTCTCTCTGCCTCTGTGTCTAATACTGTGTTTGTCTCGCTCTCTCGTACTCATTCTTCCTCTCTCTCTCTTTCTTGCTCTCTCTCCCAACCCCCTCCTCTCTCTCTCCCTCTCTAATTTCTCCCAGATGATGACGAAAGTAGGCTTGTTGTCAGAGAAGTTATATTCTGAATGACTCAGGGCTAAAGTATGTGCTAATGACTTCCTCCTCAAAACGTCTTTTAATCTTCCATATCTTCCTCTGGAATTCATGTCAGAACCAAGGTAGCAGTGAGATGGGGCTATTCGCTATTCCTTCACAGATTTGCTTTGAGTCTATATTGCTCATTGATCATTGTATGGTGTGTTGATTATTATTAAACAAAACTGACAATTTATCTGATATTTTAGAGCATATTTAAGGATGAATAATTTTACCTCAATTCTCTGAGATGAGCCTTCAGAGAAAGGCATTAAGGCAACCTTTCTACCCTTGTGTGTAATTAGTGTGTGTGTGTGTGCGTGCATATATTGTCTGTGTGTGTGTGTGTGCGTGTGTGTGTGCTTGCGCATATAGCATGTGTGGTAGTGCGTCATAAGAATATGTTTGTTTGCATGTGTTTGGCTGTATGATGTGTGTGTGTGTGTTTGGCTGTATGATGTGTGTGTGTGTGTGTTTGGCTGTATGATGTGTGCATGTGTTTGGCTGTATGATGTGTGTGTGTGTGTGTTTGGCTGTATGATGTGTGCATGTGTTTGGCTGTATGATGTGTGAGTGTGTGTTTGGCTGTATGATGTGTGTGTGTGTGTGTGCGTGCGTGCGTGCGTGTGTGGAATGTGGAACAGGGAGGAGTGTTCATATTGGCTGCCCCTCCACAGTTATTAGAGCAGCACACACACCCGTAGCCCTACACCCAGAGCTCCACCCCCCCTCCCCATCTCTGCTCACACCAACCCCTCTGATTGAACACCTACTCTGGGTGCCATGCAGAGGGTCTACTCCTTGTCCCCTAATAGTGAGATGTTGATTTTTCTGTCAGCGTATTACTCTGGTAATCTAATCCATCCCTGTAGCCGGCCCTGAATGCGGCAGGACGTTGATGAATATTAATGAGGAGCGTGGTGTCCCTGGAGAGCTGCAGCCATGTCTTGGGTTTCTGCTGATGCTATTGAAATACAGGCTGGAATCAGCTGATGCAGCCTGCGATCAGCCCTGGGCTGCATGCAAATCTCTCCTCATCACTATTCATGGTGACCTGTTCTTAGATAAAACCCCAAACACACTGGGACGGCAGGAGAAAGAGAGAATGACAGAAGGACAGACAGAGACACACGGAGAGAGATGGAGAGAGACAGGTGGACAGAGAGAGACACAGGGAGACAGAGAGAGATGCACACAGGGAGAGACGGAGAGAGACACACAGATGGAAAGAGACACAGATGGAGAGAGACACAGATGGAGAGAGAGACAGGGAGGCAGAGAGACACGCACAGGGGGAGACAGAGAGAGAGACACAGATGGAGAGAGAGACAGGGAGGCAGAGAGACACACAGGGGGAGAAGGAGGGACAGAAAGAGAGAACGGTTGAGACAAAGAGAAGGTGAAAGAGAGAGATGGAGAAAGGAGGAGAGAGAGGGATTGAGAAAGTGAAAGTTATAAAAAGAGAGAAACACAAAGAGGGATTATGGACTCCTGTAACCCCTTCCCTGTTGCTAGATCCATCTGACGGAGCCAAAATGGTTCTGCGGATTAACAGTCTGTGCAGTGCTGCTGGAAATGACTGGAGGGGGATGGTGTTTAACAGTATTCAAATACCTGCTTCCTTCCTGGCTCTCTGGGCCTGAACCCAAGGCCAGCTTGGATGTGCAGGGAGGATGAAAGCATAGCTTGTGTTTTCTGGAATGTTCCAAGACTGTTCCTCTGTGTTATGATCATCAAAGCTGTGGTATGTTCTCCTCTTCATCACCAGCAACAGGAGCAGGATCCCACCAACCTGTACATCTCTAACCTGCCGCTGTCCATGGATGAGCAGGAGCTGGAGGCCATGCTGAAGCCGTTCGGACAAGTCATCTCCACACGTGTCCTCAGGGACGCCAACGGAGCCAGCAGAGGAGTGGGCTTTGCCAGGTCAGCACCTCGCACCGCTGAAGCCGAACGCAGGGGCCGATCGCTAACGCAGGGGCTGAGCGCTAACGCTGGGGCTGAGCGCTAACGCTGGGGCTGAACGCTAACGCTGGGGCTGAACGCTAACGCTGGGGCTGAACGCTAACGCTGGGGCTGAATGCTAACGCTGGGGCTGAACGCTAACACTGGGGCTGAATGCTAACGCTGGGGCTGAGCGCTAACGCTGGGGCTGAATGCTAATGCTGGGGCTGAACGCTAACGCTGGGGCTGAGCGCTAACGCTGGGGCTGAACGCTAACGCTGGGGCTGAACGCTAACGCTGGGGCTGAACGCTAACGCTGGGGCTGAGCGCTAACGCTGGGGCTGAATGCTAATGCTGGGGCCGAGCGCTAACGCTGGGGCCGAACGCTAACGCTGGGGCCGAGCGCTAACGCTGGGGCTGAGCGCTAACGCTGGGGCTAAATGCTAACGCTGGGGCCGAGCGCTAACGCTGGGGCTGAGCGCTAACGCTGGGGCTGAACGCTAACGCTGGGGCTGAACGCTAACGCAGGGGCCGAATGCAGGGGCCAAACAGGGCAAAAACTGCTGCCTCAGAATCACTTTAAAAAGTGGATTGAGTCCTTGTAAAGCACAAAATAAACACGTCTAAATTCAGTCATTAACGCCACTCTTGACAAGACCATCGTCTCACAATCTTCTATTTCGCGAACGGCTAATAATAATAATAATAATAATAATAATAATAATGATAATTCAAGCGTTTAATGACCAGATTAAAATCAGTGAATCTCTGAGGCAGTAAAGGAATGCTGTCTGGCTGCTGGCAGCAGTGAAGGATGAGGAGTTCATGTATTGCAGTGTCCTCTGAAGAACAGTTTCATAATAACTGGTCTGGTGTAATTACACAGTTTCGTGGGGCTCCTTCCGTCGTGCTTGCATAACGAGACACTTGACTGGAGAACCTGAAAGAGAGAGGCCAGGCCTTCAATTCATAAAGCTGCATTATCTCTGCATGAGTAGGAATGTGTGTTTTTGTGTTTGTGAGGTGTGTGTGTGGGTGTGTGTGAGGTGTGTGTGTGGTCAAGTCTGAACATGCAGCTCCTCTGTGAAGGCGGATAGACTATTAACCTTAAATGCACTTTAGCAAACTGCCAACTGATGTACACACAGCTTCCTTGATATTGATTTGTCAAGGAAAGCCCCAGTTTTCCTGCTCACCTAAGGCATAAAGTGTTTAATTCCTGGAAACCATGTGATGCTTGAGGATAATACGTCCGGGAATCGATTAAATGTGTCTCCGATTTGTTTCAGGATGGAGTCGCCGGAGAAATGTGATGCGGTTATCTCTCACTTCAACGGCAAGTTTATTAAGACGCCACCGGGAGTCCCTGGTAAGAAAGACACGTCAATTATTCTCCCTGTTTGAGATAAAACACAAGCACACATGCATGAGCTCTGAAAATAGACCCGTGGAGAGAGAGAGAGAGAGAGAGAGAGAGAGAGAGAGAGAGAGAGAGAGAGAGTGAGAGAGTGAGAGAGTGAGAGAGTGAGAGAGTGAGAGAGTGAGAGAGTGAGAGAGAGAAAGAGAGAAAGAGAGAGACACACAGAGAGAAAGAGAGAGACACACAGAGAGAAAGAGAGAGACACACAGAGAGAAAGAGAGAGACACACACAGAGAAAGAGAGAGACACAGAGAGAAAGAGAGAGACACAGAGAGAAAGAGAGAGACACAGAGAGAAAGAGAGAGACACAGAGAGAAAGAGAGAGACAAGATTTAATGGTGTTGGGTTGAAAAGAAAGGATGTACAGTCTAATGTTGAGAAAAGCATAGCGCTGTAGTGTTAGCCTTACAGAGTGAATATGGGACGTGTTGAGAGCTGTGTGACTGGGCTGCAGTGGTCAGTATTCTGGTATCTGCTGTGTGTCTGAGCTGGGATCAGGCCTAGACAGCTAGTTCTCCCACGGACCACCAGAGCTGTCTTGTGAGGACATCCTCCTGTTCTGTCCTACCTCTACCTCTCTCTCTCTCTCTCTCTCTCTCCCTCACTCCTGTGTATCTCTCTCTCTTTCTTTCACATTCTAAGCTTTTTAATTGGATTATTAGACTGAAATAGTCCTGGTTGGCCATACCGCCTTTAGGAAAGGCCAGGGATTACAGCTCCACAGCTGCCAAATGAGATGTCAGTGTTCCCAGGCTGACAGTACTGGTCTCTCCAAGGCTGAGGGTACTGATCTCTCGCAGAATGACAGTGCTGGTCTCTCCCAGAATGACAGTGCTGGTCTCTCCCAGACTGACAGTACTGGTGTCTCCCAGACAGACAGTACTGGTCTCTCCCAGAATGACAGCGCTGGTCTCTCCCAGAATGACAGCACTGGTCTCTCCCAGAATGACAGTGCTGGTCTTTCCCAGGCTGACAGTACTGGTCTCTCCCAGAATGACAGCCCTGGTCTCTCCCAGAATGACAGTGCTGGTCTCTGCCAGGCTGACAGTGCTGGTCTCTCCCAGAATGACAGTACTGGTCTCTCCTAGAATGACAGTGCTGGTCTCTGCCAGGCTGACAGTGCTGGTCTCTGCCAGGCTGACAGCCCTGGTCTCTCCCAGAATGACAGTACTGGTCTCTCCCAGAATGACAGTGCTGGTGGCCAAGCTAGGGTGGGGTGGGCTGGATAGTGACAGGACAGTAAGCAGGGCTGACAGCTCTATGCATAGATAGTGTTAGAGAAGATCCTCTCTCTCACACACACACACACACACACACACACACAATCTCCCTCTCTCTCACTCCTCTTGACTTCCCTTTACCCACCCTCTCTCTCTCTTTCTCCCTCCTCTTTTTTGTCTCCCCTCTCCCTCCAGCTCCCCCCGAGCCCCTACTGTGTAAGTTTGCTGATGGCGGGCAGAAAAAGAGGCTAAGCCAGAATAAATTTGTGCAGAACGGCCGTCCCTGGGTGAGGGATGGAGATGCTAGGCTGGTGAGTCTCTCCGTTCTCGTCTGACAGTATGTGGATGAGGGTGGCTGAGTTTGGGTCTGAGGCAGCTGGAAGGGGAGAGACTTGTGAAAACATACAGACTTTTATCATCCGTTTATAAAAAATAAAGAAGCATTTCGCAAAGCCACCCAACAGCCATTGATAACAGAGATCAGTGGATCTCCTGACCTGGCCCACTAGCTGATGTGTACTGAAGCGTTTAGCATCCCCAGTGTGTGTTACTACGCTGTGTTTGTTACTGCTGCTTGTGTGTGTGTGTGTGTGTCTGTGTGTGTGTTACTGCTGCCTGTGTGTGTGTGTTACTGCTGCTTGTGTGTGTGCGTGTGTTGATGCACTAGCTGCTAATACGTGTGTTGTTGCGCTAGCTGCTAATGCGTTTGTTGGTGCGCTAACAGCTAATGTTTGTGTGTATTGGTGTGTTAGCTGCTAATGTGTGCGAGAGCGCGTTAGTGCGCTAGCTGCTAAAGTGTGTGTGTGTGTGTGGAGACGCCCCCGGCTGTGGGTCAGCTGGCCTCACACGTGTCCTGCTGTGTTGACTCCTCCCCCAGGCCGGCATGACCCTCACATACGACCCCACCACTGCCGCCATGCAGAACGGGTAAGCCCCGCACACTCCAGGCCACTTCCTGTTTCCTGTTGGCACGGTGTATGAAGGCCATGGTGTAGCCTGCTTTTCCTTCCTCCACAGGTTCTACCCATCTCCTTATAGTATTGCCAACAGGATGATGGCTCAGTCTTCCATGTCTCCCTACCTCTCTCCTGTCTCCACCTACCAGGTGAGCTGTCAGGAGATCAATGGATTGGAACGGATGCACTTTTATTTTGGTTTACTCTTGATAACTGAGTTTTTTATACTGGTCATACTGGTGCATTTCATACTGGTCATAATACATTTATTATGTCATCAATTCTCCATGATAAGTGCATATTTATATTTTTTGCAAACAAACTCACACACAAGCACATTTGTTAATAATAGCATTGGGACCTATGGGTATGTTTTCCAGGGCTTGGCCCAGGTTACCAGTACTGTAAAGCAGAGTGCGTGCGTGTGTGCGCGTGTGCGCGTGCGTGCGTGTGTGCGTGTGTGCGTGCGTGCGTGTGTGTTGACCGCTTGTGTTTGTGGTGTTTCAGGTACAGAACCCTTCCTGGGTGACACACCAACCCTACATCATGCAACACCCAGTGAGTAGCCAACTCTCTCTGTTTCAGTCGTGCTCTCCTTTTTGCTCTTTTAATGTCTCTTTCTTTCTCTTTCTGTCTCTCCTTCTCTCCCTCTTTCCGGCTCCTTCTCTGTTTTGTGTGTCCGTACTCCAGTGTACTGCACAGCTCAGGGTAAAGCTGTTCCCTTCTGTGTGTGGCTAAGAGAGAAAGAGAGGTGCACACCAGTGTAGTCAGACGTACAGTGTGACAGGCCTGGTGGGATTAAGGGTTGCTATGGTGTTGAAAGGAAGGCTTGGAGCTGGAACTCTTGCTCTACAGGATGAAGATCACCATGGCGATGCGGTGAAGCCTCAAGCCCAGTTCGTTTGATGACTGATTCCAACAGATGGTTTTGAGTGAGTGGTGTTCTTCAGGACATTCAATTAGCCCGATTGATAAGGAAGCTCTTTCAAATGCTCCCAAGTGCCCCAGGCGTGTTCCAGAGCAACAGGATGGATTGTCAGGGTCTGGTGAAACCATGGTCTTCCTTTAGTGTGCTGCGGATATGAAGTCTGATACGCTGAGCCCAGTTGATCTCTCTCTCTCTTTCCCCCTGTAACCCAACACAGCACTAGTCCTCATGATCCGCCACTCAGGAAGAGCAGCTTTTCTCAGGGTGTTATTCTAGGTCCAAACCCTTTCCTCTCGTCTCGTCTAGATAACACCGAGACGCAACAGGAAATCTGCCCCTCTCTTTCTCTCTTCTTGTTGTTTTTATATCTGCTGATTCTAGAACTTTTGTTTGTTCAGGAGAAAGAAAATCCTCTCTGGACTGTCCCTCCTCTGTCTTCAGCCTTGGTCTCACTCTCTCTCACTCTTGTCGCAGGGAGCGGTGATGTCGCCCTCTATGGACCATACTATGTCACTGCAGCCCACGTCCATGATGAGCCCCCTCACGCAGCAGATGGGTCACTTGTCCCTTGGAAGTGCAGGAGCGGTGAGAGCAGGGGGGGTTGGAGGGGGGGTGGTGACACCTCCCATAAATAAAGGATCATAATGTAACACGTCAGTAGAGCCCAATATACTTTTCAGGACTACATATCAGATTGGATCATCTTTAAATATTGTTTAAAATCTGTCGATTCTGCATTTACAAAGTCATATCATTCATTAAGGGAAAAACACATGGCTAGCATAGCGAACCAGTCTTCAGGATTTCTTTATAGTTTGGATGAAATCATAGGTCATTTGGAAACATGGGTCACAACACCTGTTTGTATGTTACTGGGAGATATCATAAATCCTTGTTCTAAATATAGAACTGTAATGACTGAGTTGTGTCATGTGTTGTACAGTTCATGGCTAATACACCTATGCAAGGAGCATATATACCCCAGTATGCACACCTGCAGGCAACAACTCTTCCAGTGGAGGTAAGTAGCTGACATGTTCTCTAAGACACCTGCTCACTTACTGAATGTAACCTGACTTCCGTTGGCAACGAAAGCTTTGGTTACGAGAGGCTAGACATGACGTGGAAATACTAGTCTTAGACGTGCGTGTGTGGGGAGCCTGACCTGGGTCTGTTCTCTCTCTTGACCTGGGTCTGTTCTCTCTCCTGACCTGGGTCTGTTCTCTCTCCTGACCTGGGTCTGTTCTCTCCTGACCTGGGTCTGTTCTCTCTCCTGACCTGGGTCTGTTCTCTCCTGACCTGGGTCTGTTCTCTCCTGCAGGACCACGGGGGCCAGCAGGCAGATTCGTCTGGTGATCTGCCTCAGTACAGCTACCAGCAGACCAAGTGACACACAGGTTAGCTTCAGTTGCTCTTCACATACTACTCACAGAACATATTTGTTTGGATAAAAACGTCTGCTAAAACCAATTCAATGTAAACATGTCATGTAATATTTCACTACGTTTTCACTATCCAGAATGTCGTTCCTAGATGAGATGCAGACAGGCCTGTCATTCTTAAGAAGGTGTTATATGTAAGCTGTGCTTGGTTTCAGGTGTGAGTTGAACAGAGGGATGGAACATCAGCTTAAACAATCATGGTTCTCTTGGACGGGTCAAACATGAAGGAATTATCACCATTTTGCAGGTTCTGCAATGATTTCTTTTTGTTTGTGATGAGAATGAGTTATTACTATTTTTGGTATAAGTTCCATGAGGTGTAAACAAATGATTTATTACATCTAAAGATGCTAATGATTAGAAGAAAAAAAGAAAAGAAAAAAAAAGTTTTATTTTGATAAGGAAAAACAAAACGTTTATTTTTTACCAATGATTGTCACATGGATGCAGAAGGCTAACGGCTCTGTGTGACGTCCTGTTTTAACTGCATGATAGGAAAGATGTCTTCTGTTCATATTTTCATTCTTTTATTTTGTTTTCTCTTATTTTGTATTGAAATTTCTTCCGAAGATGAATTAATGAGACATCTGAAAATTATGTTTTGTGCTTGCTGTGTGCGTGTTGCTATGGTGAAGTGTTCAGTGTTTTTTCTTGTAAAGTGATTTATCTTAGTGGTCCGCTCTAGATTGGTCTTGCTGTCTTATACAATTTGCCTTAACAATTTCCGTACAGTAGCTGTACAGGCAGCCTCCATGGCAGGCCATGTGCTAGAGAGGAGAGCTGCTGCCTTGGAAGTCAGCTAAATAGGGCTTTCTATTGGATATAGCAAAGGAAATCTATGGCGTTGTGTGTGCTCGCTTTTTCCCCCTCAGAAAAAAATCACAGAGTCCAAGAAGACAATTTAGAGAAGAAAAAAAGATTTGAGTGAAATGATCTCCTCCTTCTGAAAGGTTTGAGGATAATGTCATGTTTCCATCACCAGAAGATAATGTCATGTTTGTATCACCAGAAGATAATGTCATGTTTCTATCACCAGAAGATAATGTAATGTTTCCATCACCAGAAGATAATGCATATCTCTCTGGTTGGTTGAATGTGGTAGAAATGATGCTGAATGATTGCATTTTAAATCTTGCCTTTTTTGATTACTTGGTGTTGTAGATTAGACAGGGGCTGGGAACATTGCAGGTGGGGGACATCGGAGGCGGGGTGGGGGGGGTGGCAGGAGGGGTGGGGGGGGCGATTGCTGTTTTTGTATTGTCTTTCGGGGGACATTGTTGTTGCTCTGTCAGTTTGACATGATGTGTCTTTTTCACTTTTCAGTTGAAATGCAAACAGGCGAACATGGATTTATGATTGTGCAAAACTATCAAAGCCTTCCATTAAGACTTAGGAAAAAGTTCTATGGAGTTTGAGTTTGGAGGAAAAACACAGAGATAGATATGTAAATTCTATTGCACCTAGCTCTTTCATAGGAAACTAAGAAGCTTGGCACTTTCAATCATAGTTTACCTCACCAAAGACTGTGAGCTAGTATGTAAATGCAAATAGCATCATTTTTCTTTCTACCCCTGATGTAACTGACTCTTTTCCAGGCTAGATCTGAGTTTGGAGAACGTGCCTTTTTTTGTACATTTGCATTCAGTTGTTGTAGGTTTTATTCAAGTATGGACACAAACAGACAAGAACGACGACTTGGATCTAACAAGATGTGCCACACATGGAGTTATTACTAGATGCTGTTTGGTCAAATGCTATGTAAAGAAATATGAACCAGGAAAGAATACAGTTCTAAAACTATCAATGACTAAAACACAGTAGTGATCAGTTTGACATGGTGCAACAGAGAATGTTATTGCTATAGTACTATTATTTAGGATCCCAGTAGATTAAGTTTGTCTTCCAGAAAGCCTGTGTTTAAACCTGGTGGTCGGACTGACCAGATATCTACCTCGGAGTGTCCCGTCTCCTGCGTTTGGCTGGGTGAGCAGACCCTGCCAGTCTTCACAGACCAAACACCGCGCTCAGGAGCTGGCCTCGGACAGCTGTTTCCTTTCAGGTGGTTTTTAAATACCTTTTTTTTCCGGACATACTTTTTTTTTTTTCTTTTTTTTTTTTAAGAGGTTTTATTCAAATCAGTATGAGGACAATTGTGCGTTGAGCGTGTTTTTTTGAGTTGTATTCAGACATTCAGTTTCATAGTTTCAAAAGATGAACTGCTGCTGTCATCACAAGCGATTCCAGAGGCTGATGAAGGTGTTGAGAAAAGGGGATAGCACCATAGCAGAGGTGAGAGTGGTGGTATTCACTGGATCTGGCCTCCTAACCCAACCAGGTCCAGATAGACCTGCAGCATTTCCCCTGTGATTGGCCTGAGTCTACAGGTCCGTGGGGCCTGTGTACGTGACGTGTGTGTGAGGGCTGGCTGACACAGAGAAGTGATACTGTTTAGGTTCATGCTGCTAGTAATGTCTGAGTGACATACTAGGTCTGGCCCAAGATGGAAAGGTGCATGGATGAGAGACATGCTCATTAATTAACCATCGTGTTGAACAGTCATTAAGTTATATGAAAAGTAATAATTTATGAAGAGAGAAGTTTTGTACAGATCGTTTGAAGAAATAAAAGATTTTCATAGAGATATCTATATGAGAGTTAATTTTTTATTTTGTTTTACATGTGCCACACATTTGCCAGTGGTAACTTGTATGTCCAGTTTAAGGAAACCTTCTGTATTTTGGTTTTGTAGTGTTTGTTAAAGCCAAAAATGTAGTTTTTCTTTCGGTAGATTGTTACCTAAGCTTTATTTCTGTTAATTTCTTTGACTTTTTTTGAATAAAAACTTCCATTGGAACTACTTAGTTTGATGTTCTGTTTGTCAAGGTGCCATGCATGTGAATATTCACACAGTAAAAAAAAAACTGTGAACACAGAAGTTGAAAGTAAGGTGTCACATTTAAAGAAGCATTTGAAGAAATTCACCATCTTTAAAAAAAACTTGTCTTATCACCATTTAAGTGTTCATTTACAGTAAAAACCAGTGGAAACACAACAATGCTGGATTTTCTCCAATGGCTTCAGGAAGGATTTGTAAAGGCTTACGGTGTTATAGTAGTAATTCCATTCTCTAGTAATTCTGTTATCATTCCAGCATGTTTTACTAACTGATATAAAGGAAATTCAAATGGATTTGGTTTAATATCATTACAAGGGCGAGGTGTTGTACAATCCTCTTGGTGATGGTGTTGCCCTGTGTATTTAGGGAGCACCTACACCTGAAATCAAACACGGTTTGATGATGTGGATCAGACACGGATGACACTTGTATCCTTCCCCTTCACAGATAAAGCACCCACAGGAAATGATGTCACAGTCCCTGTCAGTGGAACAGAGGGACAGGCAGGAGAGGGATGTCCTGGTGGAGACATACATACTCAAATGGCTTCAGGAAATGATTTGAGAGAGTGAGAGGGGACGTGAGAGAAAGAGAGAGAGAGAGGAAATAGGACAGTATATCTGTATATCTCCATAACAGCCCAGAGCTTACCAAGGCTAGAGGGATTTTCATGCAGGCCATTTCCGGGGAGCAGATGAGAATTCCAGTAATGTGTCATCACAGTGACAGTGACCATGCTCCCTGGAGGGCCGAGGTTGACATTGCTCTGTCATTGGCTGAGAATTGATGTGACTTGTTGTCTGCTGTGATGGAGGAGGGACCTCATATGTCTCTGTTAGCATGGACTCCTTCCCTGCCTGTCATCCACGGTGCATGTTTAGGACGAGTGTGGACTCCTTCCCTGCCTGTCATCCACAGTGCATGTTTAGGACGAGTGTGGACTCCTTCCCTGCCTGTCATCCACGGTGCATGTTTAGGACGAGTGTGGACTCCTTCCCTGCCTGTCATCCACGCAGGATGCACGGAGCACACAGAGGAACCAGGACGGTGGAGAAAATCAACACTTTACTGATTGTTGTCAGGGTCGTATCTCCACCCATCACTCAGATGGACTTGCGCGTTAAACCCATGCCATACCAGTGAATTGATTCAGCAATTTCATTATTAAATGTGTCCATGTGTGCAACAAAGGACGTAACACTAAATCAACACATTTACCATATGGGGGCTGAAACAATGGTGGCAATTTCTTGTGTCCTCAGAGTGGTGGAGCTGTTCTTGCTGTTTCTGAGTCCTTCTGCTGTGCTGGCTTGGCAGTATGAGCACTATGGTACAACACTCCCACAGACCTGCCACAAGGGTCATTCGCACCACCTCCTGGTCACAGCATTAGCATGCCTGTCCCAGCCGGGGGCGGAGGGGATGAGAGGGGTACCGGGAGGGGGGGTGTGGACAGGACCGTGGCCAGGCTGCAGGGTGGCAGATGGGACTCAGGGTGTCCCGCTGGGTGTACAGCCACCCCACAGGAAGCCGTGAGCTCCAGACGAGCAGCGAGACTCAGGCTGCAGCTGTTTGAGGCATGGCCACCTGCGTCTGGCTGCCACTCTCTTCATCACACTGCTACACAGAGCCACACTCTTCATCACGCTGCTACACAGAGCCACACTCTTCATCACACTGCTACACAGAGCCACACTCTTCATCACGCTACTCTACAGAGCCACACTCTTCATCACGCTACTCTACAGAGCCACACTCTTCATCACGCTGCTCTACAGAGCCACACTCTTCATCATACTGCTACACAGAGCCACACTCTTCATCACGCTACTCTACAGAGCCACTCTCTTCATCACGCTGCTCTACAGAGTCACACTCTTCATCACGCTGCTCTACAGAGTCACACTCTTCATCACGCTACTCTACAGAGCCACTCTCTTCATCACACTGCTACACAGAGCCACACTCTTCATCACGCTGCTCTACAGAGCCACACTCTTCATCACACTACTCTACAGAGCCACACTCTTCATCACGCTGCTACACAGAGCCACACTCTTCATCACGCTGCTCTACAGAGCCACACTCTTCATCACGCTGCTACACAGAGCCACACTCTTCATCACGCTACTCTACAGAGTCACACTCTTCATCACGCTGCTCTACAGAGCCACTCTCTTCATCACACTGCTACACAGAGCCATACTCTTCATCACGCTGCTCTACAGAGCCACACTCTTCATCACACTGATCTACAGAGCCACACTCTTCATCACGTTACTCTACAGAGCCACTCTCTTCACCAAACAGCCTCAACACGTGCAGACATTGGTTGCTGTCCAATGCTATTCAAGACAGACTTCGCCCCCTGTCTGTGCGGCAAAAAATAGTCCTATTCTTTACATAATTTTTTTAAACAATAGTCCGTAGCTTGTCTATATAGGCAAAATGCACATACACCGCCATCTAGAGGACGATTCTACTATTACGATTGTTTCATAGCTCTGCAGAAACATTTTAAGAGTACATAAATATTTCAAGGTGTCGTTTGTGAAATAAATTATGTCCACAACATCAGTGATGCCAACACATTAAATTAATTAATAGCGGTTGTAAAATTATTACATTTTCTTTCTCGCTGAACCTTTATACTAAAGCTTTTCTCTTCCAATTCGGACTTTTATAAAGGACCATTTATTGTGGGCAAACTGATGAAAAGGTCTCAGATGCGACTCATTTAGGACTTTCATGGTGTACTTCGCGCCAACCAAACGGGGTCACTCAAGTCCATGCAGCGGTGCTTGAGGAAGCGTGGGCCTACGTGCTCCACTAGACTGGGCTGGTTTTTCTCGCGTTAAGTGCTGGAGACAAACTCCGCGAACATTCTGTTGACTTTAGAGCCATGATTTTTGAGTAGCAAACATGAAGTTACCAAGGACGAACTGTCGATCCTCTTTATATTTCTTTATCTTTACAGCTTACTTTCAAGCGGCTGCAGGCGGTGGTAAGTGATAGATTTGAACGTTCATTAAACAATATGTCAACTTAATATGTGCCCTAGAAGCAGTTTCGACCTTTACTTGTTTTGGTTTCATTTCGAAATGAAATCTACTCGTCTCTACTCTTCAAGTCGTAACTAGACTCTTTCTCTGTCAGTTGATGGACTCTAATATGCGTGTGCCCAAACTTTGAAATTTAGCATTGCGTCATTTAAATGAAGGAATACAAAACGATTTGTTGAAGCAAATTATAAATAATGTTTGTTTGTGTTTACGTTCTAATTGTGTGATCGACTCTTGACATTTCTCTCCCCGTGTCTATCGTGATTATTATTTATAGTGTGAAACAACTCGTGATATGGATTAGTCTCGACATCACGAGCTTTCTCAAATGGAATGTCAGATGCGCGTTTTACACGAATAGGAACAAAAGTACTACGCCGGAATATTTATTTCTAGGGTTCTACTCAAGAACATGTGATAACAACTTTATAGATGTCTGCCGTAATGCTATGATGAAGTGAAGCAGCCACGGTAATAGGCACTGACCCAGCGGACAGTGCTTTTCTGAAGCTCTAAGGGAACTCGTTTCTTTCCACAGATTGCCCTGCGGATGGGCGCACCTGGGTGCCTTTCGGGCATAGATGTTACCATTTCGTTCACGGAGAAGAAGACACAGTTAAGAGTTATACACGAGAAGATGCGAAATCCAAATGCATCGGATTTGGTACGATACTAACTTATCTCCTGACTCTAATCGTGATGCTATTACTCTGATCCACAGTAGGCTAAGAGCTTGATGTTTATGTCATTGTTTTCAAACCCATCAACAAGCCATCATCTTTACTTTGTAGAGCTAGTGACTATTCAGAGTGCTGAGGAAAATGACTTTGTCATCAGCTACAGCAAGAAGGTGTGGAAGGATAACATCAACATGTGGCTGGGCATGTATTATGACACTGACAGTAAGTTTCTGGAGGAGTCCACTGTCATTGTGCATGAGAAATACATTGTGTACAATAATCTGAATCATATGGTGTCAGTAGTACAATATACTAACAGGAAGAAATAGTAAACTAATATGAAAATAATTTTTAGTATGATTTCCTGTTTTCACAAGGGTCTGTCTTCAGGAAGCTTGCATTCACACACTGTCGTTTGTGTGTTTTTGTGGTGTCATTCTGGAGAAACAGATGCTGTTATATCTCTGGGTAGTGGGTGACTGTTATTAGTTCATCATCCATTATGATGCTGGTGCTTTTTTGTCTCTCTAAGCAGAAAAGTATTTGCTTCAACTGTAAATGTGTCTTGTAAGCTGAACAGATGAGATGGTCGGATGATACTGCTGTGACCTATCAGAACTGGGAGGGTGGCTTCTCTTCTGACCTCAGTCCCCTGGACACCTGCGTGGCTCTCCACACCAACACAGGGACGTGGGAGAACGTCAGCTGTGTTGACGATGTGGAGAATGGGGTGGTGTGCCAGAGTGTTCAGAGTAAGGTCGCGGGCCAACTCACGTACTACAGCTTTGACTGCTAATCATCATTAGTGTTGTTACACTCCTGTTTCTTTTGTCTCTCCCCCCCCAGTGTCAGCAGAGGAAGGCAAACCAAGTAAGTTCAACAGTTCAGTGGCTGTTTGTTTTCCATTGTTCCCCTCATCAGAGAGACAGAGAGCTGAGTGGTGACCTTCCCTGCTTTGTGTCCCGTCCTCCCCCCCTCTTCCTCAGAACCCAGCCCCCTTCTCTCCGCCCTGGTCATTGTGAGTGTGGTCGTCATCATGGGAGTCTCGGCCACCATTTGGTTTCTGCACCAGAAGCACCACATGGGAACAGCGGTCCTCACCTCGTTTGAGTACCACCCTCCCTTCAGAGCCCCTGCCCCCGACGAGGCCTACCTGGTGGAGGCTGAAGAGGTGGATGACATGCCCTAGCTGCTGCTGATGGAGAGTCCGACCGTTCTTCTGGGTGGTGACAAATCCCACACTGTCAAGAAGACATGTTTTGATTGGTTGGCACACAGTAGGTCAATAATCCAACCAATCACATGGCACTGTGTTCTGAGCAGGCAGCATGAGGGTAGATCATGTCTGCATCACAATAGCTTTATTCTTCCACTTAAGAATATTTGCAAATACAGAGTGGTTGGGTAGAATTCATTGTACAGTATTTGAAATTATATTCCTTCAGAGATGCAGTTTGTCAACTACTGCTTTGCCTTGTTTTAAAGCTAACTGTTTCTTCACAAGTAGCGTCTGTCATGACAATGGGTCAAGTGTGTTTTCCTGATGTATCCTGAAGGTTGTTTGCGGATCGTTGGTAGCATTTCTCTGTAGAATTGTAAGAGTCACTGTGGTTAATCATCAAAAGCTTGTGAGCCTTTGTTCAGGCCTCTTGTTGTTTCCTGGCTCCTTCTGCATGGACTGATTGCAGAGGTTCATGTGCTCTCTGTCCTGCCTACTGCTGTTGAGATACGCTATCACACATCTCTCTAGCTCGATTGCCTTTGTTGAGGTATTATGGAACATTATCGCCCTGTCGCCTTGGGTCAGGGTTTTAAGCCTGATACAGATTGATAAGAGAGAAATGTAATTGATCACAGCAATTGAATGTAAAGGAGTGTAATCTGCTGTTCATCTGTGAAGCTGTCATGAGTTGTGAGGAGACAGAGTCGAATGGACGTTCCAGAGGGTTTGTCTGTGAGAGAGTGGCTGGAACCCTGTGGACATTTTTGTATTTATAGTGTGTGATGAAAGATGATGGTTGGCAGACTTTATGCAGAGCATTACCAATTTGTGCCAATGCAATTCTTCAATCAAATAAGACAAACAAGCTTTTGGAAATGTGAAACAATCATATAACTTTTACGGCAGGTCTTGGAATAAGCTCCATAATTAGCAGCTTAAAGCTTTTTGCTCATCGTTATACAATCACTGCTTTATCTCTCTAGAGACAAGCCGCTGTTTATTTGTTTTGAATAATAAAGTACTTTTGACCGCCCTCTGTGAGGCGAGAGACTTTGTTATTCCATTCAGTATTGATCTGGATCAGGACTTGCAACAGAAGCTTCCAACCCCGCGTGACCCAGGAGCCAATGACTGTACTTCCCAAGCTGCCGTTCACAGCCAATATCTGCCCTCTGACCTCCACGGGTTCACGTCAGCATTCTTTTCTGTGATGGTTACAGATAATTATAACTAATTATACATCTATGTGTATCTATAATGGAGTAGAAGGAGATGAATTAGGACACCAAATTAAGGACAGTCTAATTACTCCTTGAGGGATAGATAAATCACTGTCATGTGAGATGGGTCACACCCTCCCTGCAGTAGCCCACAGCTCACCTGCTTCTTATCAGTGTGTCCTGGATGATCCCAGACTCTGAGTCTGGAGCAATAAGGTCCACCGCTGTGACTCTCTAGCAGGAGGAGCTGAGTTTGGAGCAATGAGGTCCACCGCTGTCACTCTCTCTAGCAGGAGGAGTTGAGTTTGGAGCAATGAGGTCCACTGCTATGACTCACCCTAGCAGGAGGAGCTGAGTTTGGAGCAATGAGGTCCACTGCTGTGACTGACAGTGGTGGACCTCAGCAAGAGTGGCTGACCTGCGCAGGGATAATCCTAAATAGCCACAGGGGAACATCTTGCATGCTCTCTCCTGTATTTTAGTTTTTATTTCTCCCCTATGTCCATCAAAGCAGCTCATCAGTGGCTGGGCCTCTCGTCTGCTTTATCCTTGTAGAAATATTGATGATTCAATTGTTTGGCGAATGTGTTACTTTAGGTTTCCAAACCTGTGGTTAAGGACTTTGACCACTAGGTGGGACAGTGAATCACTTTAAAAAAAATCCAAATCTCATTCACATATTTTCCGTAAAAGCCGACAGAATGGGATTCTGTAAGTTCCTGTCTGATGCTGTTTACATTCTCAGACATTCAGAATATGTCAATAGCATTGTTCTTGTGTGCCAAGATTGGACAGATTACAATTATACTCCTCCGCTGTCTTGTTGCTTGGCTGTCTGTAAATTGAACTGATAAGGAAGATCGTGTTAGACGCACTGCAGCCAGGGCTGACTAGTGTTTTAGGGGAGTTCCATGAACATATTTGAGTAGTTTCCTAAATCCCAACGAAACTCTGACCTCAAGACAGAGAAGTGATGAGGTCAGGCGAAAGTGAAACAAAAAACAGGAAAACAAACAAAAAAAGATTGTGTTGGGATTTGACTTCATGGTTCAAAGAGGGTTTATGAAGAAGTACCTTTGAGCAGACAAATGCATAAAATATCAAACGTAATGTTACAAAAAAGAAAAGGAAATTGTCTATATACTAAAGGACAAAAACCCTTAACTTGACTTTGAATCCTGAGTTGTTGAATGTAACAACAGATTAATATATAATATAATTTATACTGCTCTGTAAACCTTTTAATGTAGCCTGTTGGTATGTGTTGATTGATCAGTTGATATAACCACCAGCTTGGTGTTTCTTTTATGACATGGGCTTGCGTAACACGACAACAATACAAACCAGAAATGAACCTTGTTCAGACAGAGCTTAGCAATCAGCTTCAGTCTGGGATTCTGCTGGTGTAATCACACAGGAATGCTTTGTGACATATCTACTGGTCTAGCCCAACCACACCACTATTGGACCCAAGACACCGTCTCACCCTCTGCCACTCTGAGCAAAGCAGCCATGAATATGCAACAAAGCATAATTTATTAGATAGGAATACAATGGTAGCTTGCTGTGAATGCAGTTGTGTGTGAAAAGGACATTGAATGTAGCTTTTAGAATGGTTCTGAGAGGGCTGTAAAAGAAGCTCACATGCTGTCCTAAGAGGCCAGACCCAACCTGAGTCCCGGTTAAACAGTCTCTGCCTCGGATCGTATTTGTGTTATAAACCAAAACCAATAACATGACTCAGCCGTCGCTGTCCTTAAGGATGTAAATGATATCCAAACGTCTTCTTTTAGATTAGACGTCTTATCTGCAAACACTTAATGAAAAAGAAAATGATCATATTCGCATAATTGTATGAGCCGTGGACTCCTGCAATAATAAAACTGAAAATCCAATAAATGTTCGTGTCCAAGATAGTGCAAGGCAAGGCTTTCTGGAATGGACGTTTGTTCTTATGTGCATAGGTGATTATCATAATTAATTCTAGTGCTAATGTGGGCCAAAAAAAAGCCACGTTTGAGGTTTTTGAAAATGATGGGACCTGCTTACATTATAATTACCCTAGTCTGGCAGAGCCCTTTGTTTTTCCAGATAGATCTGTGCTTTTGTGTTTCATCATGTTTTCTTCTCCCTCTGCTTCTCCTTAATATCCTCTCTCTCTGCTTCGCGCGGAGATGGATTGCTTAAGGAGAACATGCATTACAGAAGGGGCTGTCGCCATTATGATTATGACCGTAATGGCCTATTTCTGATCAAATAACACTGAAGGCATTTTTTCCCCCGCGTCTGCCTAGCTGCAGCCTGTTAGAGAAGGGGGTTTTGCTGACCTGAAATCACTAATTAAAACGGACAGTGGTACGCATGAATAAGATATGACACAGAGTGGCAGTTGGCATGAGAAGAGACCTCACTGCTTTTAGCCAAACATCAGGTTATCAAGTCTGCTGAATTAAAGCAATGTTTCTAAGGTTGGTATTTGTTTGTGTCGACTGTATCAACAATTTGTCGTTGAAAGTTCAGGGTATTTGTTTCATCTACAGGCAGAATACAGTTAATAAAAACTGAGCAAACGGAAGGATTGCACTAAACCCAGTTTGGCATTCAGTGCATTATCTAAGCAATGCCGTCATCCCAACCATTAGTTTTTTCTTCCGTTTTTCCGCCTTCCAAATCCAGGTGTCCTTTCAAACTTGTGGTCTCATTAGATATCGACTCTTCTTTCTTCCTTCTCTTTTCATCCCCCCTGCCTTTTCAGTCGCAGAGGCCTGTAGTCAGAAGTGTGTAGCATCTGTTTCTCATGTTCTGGACGGCTCATGTTCCCCCCCCCCCATTCACTGTCCTGGAACATGCTCCAATTAACAGAAGAAAAGCTAAAGACACTATTTAGATCGTTTTTTCACACAATGTACTGTTTTGTTATGAGCGTAATTTGTAGATAGCAATGGCCTTTTGATATCCGACGTATCCATTAAAACAACTGGAATGGGTGTTGCTTTAACGCCAGAGGGCTGAAAGGTGATATGAAGGTAAGAAATGATTCTAGTACATCTGCATTCACAATGCTGGTTTGTAACAATAGAATGTTATTCACTTTGCACTCTTAGTAAAAATGTGTTTTCTGTTTTGATAGCGTTAGATAGGGGGGATAAAGTTAGCTATTACTGTACTATAAAAACCTTAAAACTGAGAATGCATAAGAAGTTGAGATGCTTTAATCCTGTTTCTTGCTTCGAGACATGTATGTCATTTAAAATGAAATGTTTAGAGCTGGAAGCCTCCTGTTAATGGAATTAGGTTGTTGTCCTGAGATGATTAAAAACTGTATTCTTTGAATGTGTCAGGCAAACAAAATCAATAATAGCGAGCCCAGCACTCATGCCTTATGGGGATCCTGGGGTTGCATTGGACTGATAGAAAAATAATAATTAAAGAAAAATCACTACATTAATTTGTTTTCCATCAGTCTCCTGAGAGATCATCTTTGCGGTGTCTTTTGGTATCTCATTATACTTTCTAATCAAGGCTCTTTAAAAATCCCTTTTAAGGAACAGCCTGTTTTCCCTTCCCCCAGTGTGCTGCTTGCATTGCAGTCATTCCACTTCCCACTTATTATGTTACAAATGACCGAGGTAAGGCTGACATTTTCTCTGCATGCGAAAGGCCTGGTCAGAGAAAGCTCTTTTAATGATGCAGCCCTGAGCCTTTTTCATCATTCACTATCCCTAATGAAGATTCTTCAATACAATTAAAAATCCCAACATCCCACTGCCAGAGTGACAAAATAATCTAATAATTTTCCCTCTCCAGCCATGTCTATTAAGCCAGGCAAATCTGTGTCTGAGTCAACACAGCTCTTCTGAATGCGATGTTTGAACTGACTCAAAGGAAAGATCAATGAACACATGGGATGGCGAACAAGCAAATAAACCTGTTTTAAATTCCAAATGCTGATGAAGGATTTTAACCCACATCTTTAATTCAACAGTGGTTTTGTTTCTTAATTACCTTTAGCTGGGGTACAATTATCTTATTGTAGAAAGGCCATCGTTTTTCAGAAAGTCTGTTAAGGAATTAGGTTTTTTTCAGACAAGTTCCTGCATATTGCTCTTTCGTTGTTTGTTATTGAACGTAATTATATGCTAGCACTGTCTTAACCCAGAGCAGGTCACAAGGTTGCAATTGTTTGCTTAAAGAAAAACAAAAAAATTACACAACGCGCAAATGGCAGTCTTTGGCCAACTGAAGCTTATAGTCTGTTCGAATTGCGATAAAGAAAACTTCTTAGATTTTTTTTGGTGACAGCAAATGATTGAAATTGTGACTACGCCGTGGCTGGTTACGGCTATATGGAGAGAGTTTGATTTGATCGAAAAATGAAACAGAAAGGATAAAAGAGAAACGTATTTCAGTTGTTTGTTATTAAGCTCCTCAACACACAAAAAACAGTCAATAAACGTTCATACGCCCGATCATCAGAGGGATAGAGTCAATTTCTCACTTTATATTCTTCCTCATCGTCCTGCCTGTCCCACATGTATTTTCTTTCTTTGCTATCATTCATTTGTCGAAGTGAATCGTTGGACAGACTAAAGTTTGCAGCGTAAAGCTTGGAGCTGACGTCACTTGAGTTCCTTGAAGTGATGCTGAACAAGCCTTGAGAAGAGTGTTGGATCCACACACACTCACACACACACTCACCCACACTCAATTACTGCCCAATTCTCTTCTATCATCTCCTGCCACCGTCCTCAAACAACGAGAAATCGTAAAAAAGGAATTAATTTTGGGCTCTTTTGAAAACCAACTCCAGAAGGATACTTTAAGCGCGGACCGTAAGGTGAGTTATCGTAGTGTGCTTGTGAAGTTAGCTTATGTTATGATTCATAACGTTCAGTTTTTGTCATATCGCTAGCTAGGCTAGGCTAGCTACGGAGATTCCACGGCTGGATGGCAGTTCGTTGCAAAAGCAGCCAGATAGCCAGAGCTAGCTGGTTACACACTAACAGGATATCTGCTAGCACTGCTACACTGTCGATACACTTGCCAGATCTCCTAGGCAGTGAGTTGTAGTTGTTGATACAAAGTTGTCACTTAAAAGTAACATTGAATTGTAGCTAGCTAAAATTTATAGTTTGTCCATTAAAGTTGCAACTGTATTATCTGGCTGATAACTAAGTTAGATTCCGGGTGAAAACTTAATGATGTGATCGTGTCTGTTTTTTCACTTTTCTTGACATTATCAGTTAGCAATCTAGAAGTGAGTTAGTGACTGTCCAGTGTATTGGCTTTGTGTAGCTAACAAGCAATAGTAAACAGTGGAGGCACACTTGTCTATTGCGCATTAAATGCAGTTGGTTAACATTTTAGTTTTTAATCGTTCCAATGAACTAGGCTGTTCTGATCGACACAAGACAGAAATTCACAGAAACAAAAACATTGGGAAAGAATACATGTATGTAGCGCTTTATTCTCGGTAGAAATGTTCAACATCGTGTCATGTGTCACGGGCAGAGATACCTACCGACGGGGTTGGGAAGTGTCAAACTAAACTATGCTGCTTTGCAAATATATGCGCTTCGATCGCCTATTATAAACGTATGTATTATTAGGAGTTGTTAGTGGTTTTAGTTCATTCATTTGACGACATTATTCACGTTAGGAAAGACGTTGGAGGGGAAGCCAGTGGAAAGCAATGCAGTCCGCTGCGTGGGTCCGAAGCTCCGTTCAATCTTATCTATTGTGTTGCTTCCCTAAAGCGCAGCTGCTGTCTGGCTGAGTTGAAATGTATCCCTTTGTGTATAATACAATATATCCTCCATTTCTCTGCCCTCTAAACACGCTACTCGCCATTTTGGACAGTTTTAATTCTGGCAAGCCCTTTTACATCCAGACTAAAAGTTTGGCTGGGAATTAAAGTGGAGAAGGTGACGTAATTTGAAGTTGTTTCAACATAATAGTTATGGCAGAGGCATATATTAATAATAACTTATTTCCACTCGGTTTGAATGTATTAATTCTGAAAATGTGTCATGATCCCGAGTGCAGGAGAACAAGTGACGTTTGAGTGCGTCCATGTGGGGGAATACACACACAAAGGGTAAAGTGTGTAGTAGGTTTACACACTTTACTGTTCTGTCACTGTCCTATCTCTGTTCTATCTATGTTCTATCTCTGTTCTATCAAATACTCTTTAACGACATGCAGGCTTACTCTTGATGCCTGTTTCACTAGAATTTTGGTAAGCTATGATTTCTCCAAAACTGCTTGCACATTCGGGATTCATTTTAAAAATAGCCCACTAAAATCTGAAAGGGGGCTGTTTTCCATGTGCTATAAAATGCTACGTAAAGCCGGAGCTCAGATTTCTTTGTTTGGATTTTACAGCAAAGGTAAAATGCAGTGAGCAGATGTGAAAGCCAACATCCTGATGTGCAGCCCTCTTAAGGGACTGCTTCCTCCTCTCTCCTATGCATCAGTCTGACATCTGCTTCGCTTTGTGACATGCTCTGGGAAACCATTTGGTGGCAATGAAGTGAACACGCACCTTTCTGTTTCTGTCTCTCAGTTTCACTCCGTCTGTAAGACAGAAGCTATCCTTCAGTGATCTCATGATTAATGAAGGAGGAATGATGAAGGTAGCACAGCTAATATTCTCTTCTGGACAACATGGTGATCAGAGACACAACCTTGCATCCTGTATTTTCTGTCTTGTTTTCCAGATCTGACATGTTTGTTCTGACCATTGATTGGTGTCCCAACGGTGTATTATTGTGCTTTGTTATTGTGTATGCAGGATTGTTAATTTATTCAACTTTGTAAATACTTAATTGATAGTAATTAACTATTTCAAGTTGTTTAAGTGAAACGGCAGTAAAAACTCATTTCCCTTAAGGTCTGTCATTTAGCCTGAAAGACTTCAACTGCCAAGGAAGCCAGATAAATCAGATTACAGCCTTGATGTGTTATGCATGCATTCAGTCCTGCCAATGAATCAGCCAATAAATAGATACCTGCTAGAAGGTCACTGAATTTACCTCATATTTATTCAGACCTCATGTCCTTGAAAGTGTTGCATAGCAGGGAAACTAAACGGTGTTGTGACAAATCACAGCCCACTGATGGGAGTTCTGAAGGCTCATTGTGGCATTTGAATGTTTGGAATATTGCAGGCTGTTGTTCTTCAAGGCTGGGGAATCTCGCTAGTAAACTGAAGGTTGCTAAATAGCTTCAAACAGCACTTTCTAAATGTTAGCTTCCCCTGTGGTGAGATTTAGTTGGTTTTCCCCGCAATCATTTTCAGAGCTTCGTCCACTTAAACCCGTTTGCAGACGACCTAGAGATGACATGAGTTAAACACGGAGCTAAAAATGACACGATTAAAACACGGAGCTAAAAATGACACGATTAAAACACGGAGCTAAAAATGACTGGGGGAACGGACAGGTGAAGCGCTGGTCTGGTGAGAGCAGGGTCATCTGTGTTCACTGAGGCCATGTAGACAGGCTGGTCTAGAGATCTCCTCATGGCTTCAAACAGCTCTAGACTGAACTGGACTGAACTGGACTGAACTGGACTGAACTGGACTTAACCTCTTCCAGACGTGTGTGTCACTTATCAGTGATCATCAGCAGAATCACTGTTACACCATGTGTAAAGAAGCAGACGGAAAATAATGACACAATCAAAAGGTGTGTCACTTCGCTCTTTCAGTCAAACAATAATACTTTGTGTGCTACACAGACGACAACATTGAACATGTTCAAAGATAGTTCAAACTGACACTTGTTTTATCAAGCAGGTGAAGTAAAGTGTTTCTTGCAGGCCTAACAGGCCCCAGGTGATTATAATGTGACCAAGGTCCAAACTTGAGCGATCATCTAACATAGTGTCACATTCAGAAACTCAATTTAACAGCAACTAGAAGTGACTACCCTCAGTGTGGTTAAATCTGACTAAAATGCTCTGAGGGTTTGGGAAGACATCTTACTGTTGGTTCTGCCTCAGGGCGGTTGTGAAAGGAGTGGATGAAATAAGAAATGGGCTGTGTGTGTTGTTTACAGTGTGAAGCTAGGATTAGGCTATTCATACCTTTTGTGCTTTTTGTTATAGACGATGGTTCCTTTGAATCAGGTCAGACCTGTAGTCTGCAGAGGCCTGTCTAGTGTGCTGCTGCAGTCCTGGACGGTCTTCCTCTGCTTGCGGCTGTCTTTAACCGCTGCAGCTCTCACTGGGATGTGAAAGGGCTCTTAGTGTCAGAGGTGTCTCTGTTTAAAAGCCTTAACTAGACCCAGCAGTAACTGTGCCCGCTGTCCTGATGGCGGACTGGTAGTAATTGTGTGTCGACTGTGTGTTGGGCTGAGTGTTAACTGTGTGTACGCTGTGTATTAACTGTGTGTTGACTGTGTGTAGGCTTTGTTAAGTGTGTGTAGGCTGTGTATTAACTGTGTGTTTACTATGTGTAGGTTTTGTGTTGACTGTGTGTTGACTGTGTGTGAACCGTGTGTTGACTGTGTGTTGACTGTGTGTTGACTGTGTGTGAACCGTGTGTTGACTGTGTGTTGACTGTGTGTTGACTGTGTGTGAACCGTGTGTTGGCTCCCCAAATGTTCCCTGTCCCTCCCTGCCTCAGCCTTTTCCAGAAGCTTGTGCTCATTAATCACAGCCTAGGAGCTCCTGCTGTGGGCTGTGAGGTTCATCACATTGGCAGCCGCTTCACTGTAAAGAACAGCACCCACACTCTTAACACACAGGCATAAATACAGCTAAGGTCTTTGTATGCAAACCCTGGAGGTTAATACTGTATAATTCAATGTCCTCTCTTTGTTTTTATGATTGATGTTTTTAAACATTTAAGGCTTGACGCCAGTCCTTTTTGTAGGTCAGGGTTGACAACTTTCTGATAGGGTGAGCTGGGGCAGAGGTATTAGAGAGGTGGTTTATTAGGAATATGTCAGGGAGATTACTTTAGCTTTGCCCCCCACTCCTCGTTCCACTCATCCCCCCCATCCCCCCTCCCCCCTCCCCCCGGTCTATTTTCTCTCCTCCTGAAGATGGTTGTCATAACGCTTTAGTAGAAACAGGAATGCACCAGTGATTGAAGTCGCCCTGCTGTGTTAATGGGGCCGATGTTTTGAAATGCCAATAGTTTGGCCCATTTGTTTGTCTGCTTACCGCTATTTGCATCCTTGGCTAGAGTTGCTCGTTCGACAAGTTGAACCCGCTGAGATTTTCAGAGTGGAGACTGAGATTCTGTGAATTGACTCCATATTCATAATTCAGCAGCAGCTGGTTAGAGAAGGGACGCAAGACGTTCAGTGGCTATTAGACGCACACACATGCACACACACACACACACATGCACACACACGCACATGCACACACACACACACACACACACACGCGCACACGCGCGCACGCACACACGCGCACGCACACGCGCACACACACGCGCGCACACACACACAGACACACACCAAGATTGAACCTTGGCAGATCCCTTTTATTTATTGATCCTCCCCGCATTTAAAATCCTGTCACTGCCGCCACAAAGGCCTGCCATTTTAGCTGTGCTAGCAGCATGCCGCGACCACTGTTTCCAGTGTTTAGTATTCACAGAACACTCTGGGAAATGATAAGCATGAAGATGTAGAGAGAGAGAGAGAGAGAGGAAGAGGGTCTGTTCTTAAAGAATGTGTGTGGGTCAGCACAGGCCTGAGCCTGAGAGGTGTGCTTAGCTAATGTGCTGCATGCATGGCCTGCAGACAGCAGGGAGGGGGATGCTCACACCACCTCGCCACTTCACATGATTGTATCGAAGACAGATGAGCGTTTAGGATGATCCTGTTCTCTCAACCTTTTAAGAAAGCTTCTCTGACGTTTTCTCAGCCCAGGGTGTGAAAGGTAAGCAGGCGTGCCTGCACACACACACACACACACACATACACACACACACATACACCCACACACATACACACACGTACACACACACACGTACACACACACCAGACACACTGTCACATGGGATGGCCTTTGCTACGACTGGAAGGAAACACTGATGACTGTAAGCAGACTGGTTTTGATTGGATTATATCACAGTACACAGGACTGTTTTAGCTGAGTGTTTTAAAAACATCCCCAGTTTGGAAGAAGTGGTTTATCAGGAATCTGCAGGAACACAGAGGTCCTTCAGCACACCAGGGAAACAGGCCTACAGCAGAAACAGTCATACAGCAGGAAAACAGGCCTACAGCAGGGAAACAGGCCTACAGCAGAAACAGGCCTACAGCAGGGAAACAGGCCTACAGCAGAAACAGGCCTACAGCAGGGAAACAGGCCTACAGCAGGGAAACAGGCCTACAGCAGGGAAACAGGCCTACAGCAGGGAAACAGGCCCACAGCAGGGAAACAGGCCTACAGCAGGGAAACAGGCCTACAGCAGGAAAACAGGCCTACAGCAGGGAAACAGGCCTACAGCAGGACTAAACAGGCCTACTGCAGGGAAACAGGCCTACAGCAGAAACAGGCCTACAGCAGGACTAAACAGAGTCTGGATTCCTCTGCATTAACACATGGCTGATATTGTGCATCTGGTCCAAGTAAAGCTGACTGCTGCACTTGGTGGACTAGACCCAGCGACTGACATTCTGCTTGTGAGCCTAGATCTTCCAAATGGTACTAGGCCACAAGTGGATGATAAAGTTGTATGGAAATATTCCCGTTATGGGGTATCTCTCGACACAGAATGTCCCTGTGCTGGTCTCCAAGCCAACGGTGCAGTTCTCTAATCCATCCCAGCTGTAACAACCGATGGAAAAGACAACCTGCTGGAACATCACTGTTATTTATGACTCATTACTATCCAGGCAGCAGCTTCCCCCCAGACAGCCCAGTATCGTGTGTTTTGAAGTGAGGCTAGAAAAAAGACAGTACCGTAACATGAGCAGGTTCCACACCAGCCTCAGTTCAAAGCCTGGCTAGGAAAAGGCCTTTATTTGAGCTTGTGGAGTGACCTTTTTCACTCCCGGTCTGGGGATGAAACAAACGAGAAGAAAAGAAAGTCATATCTGGGATCCACTGATGTTGACACGGCAACAGGGATGGAGAGGGCCAGGAAGAAGCTGTTGTAGGTGAGGTGAATGGGTGTCTATTCTCAGCTCGTCTGCTCAGGATGTTACTGGTGTTATCAAGAGTTGCTAGATCCTGTGTAGAATCCAAATATTTAGAGCTGTTCTGACCGTACAGCAGGAAACAACTCCTTCAGCTCTTGGAATATGATTTGGATACTGTGTGATGGAGCTGGTGTTTAGGCCTCTCTGGAGCGTCTAGCAAGCATGATCTGCTCCTCTATCGGATCAGAACTTCTAGGCAGTCATTCAGTGGATTGGAGGGAGACTGAATGACTGGTTTAGGACATCAGATAGTCTTGGTAGCTGTGTCATCAAAGCCTCCTCTTGCCCCTCCTGCTTCTCCCGCTCCTCCTCCTGCCCCTCCTCCTCTTCCTCCTGCCCCTCCTCCTTCTGCTCCTCTTCCTCCTCCTGCTCCTCCGGCCCCTCCTCCTCTTCCTCCTGCCCCTCCTCCTTCTGCTCCTCTTCCTCCTCCTGCTCCTCCTGCCCCTCCTGCTCCTCTTCCTCCTGCCCCTGCTCCTCCTCTTCCTCCACCTCCTCCTGCTCCTCCTCCTGATCAAGCCTCCATCCTAGAAGCCCGTGTGACAAGATAACAGGTTTCTCGACAGTGTTGCAGATAAGCCTGGCTCTGTGTAGAGGCCTGATTCTTCCGGGTGGTTCCGAGCACCGAGCCTGGCCTGCCATCCCCTGCATGTGGAAGCCATCACGGCTGTGTGTGCCTGGTGCTGTTTGGATCATAGTGGTTGTGTATGGAGTGGACTAGAGGACCTGGTGCAGCCTGGGCCTCATGATGATGATGATGATGATGATGATGATGATGATGATGATGATGTGGTCAGCTAGCGTGCAGATGGAGCACATCTCCTCCTCCCCCACCTACTTTGCTCACTAGGTAACCCTGGTGACAGACTAGACTGCTGATTTGTTTATCATCATCTCAGCCATGTCCATTAGTAAACGAGTGCATGATTGGACAGAAAGGGTCTGAATGTAAACAACCTTTGTGTTGGTCCAGTGAAACTGCTACAGCATTGAGAGAGGTGGGAGATCCTGTGGGGTTTGGGGTTGAGGTTTTCCGCCCATGTTTTCTTCGTCTGTTTTTCATTTCCAGGCAGCTCACGATATAGGAAGAAGCACCGGGGGATGGCTCAGTTGTTTAATGACTGTCATAGCTCCCCTTCTCTTCCATGCAGCTTAACTGCCAGTGAAACCGTACTACATGCCATGTAACCGGAGAGGGCCAAGCTGGTGGATAAGCGTGCAGCCAAATGGCAAGGAGGCCAGGGGCATGCTACTCAGAATGTCTCCTATCAACACTGGATTATTCCGGATAGATTTGTTACCAAGCCAAAGCAGGCTGCGGCAAGGCATGTTCCTCTAATTAGTACCTGAATGATACCCTGCCTTTGAGTCAATGAAGATGGAGGCATTACTCCTTAGATACCATTAATTGGCTCGAAGCCATTTTGAGTTGAGAGAAGCATCTGGCAGTAGGGAAATGGCTTAGCCGACAGCAGCTTGGAGCCAACAGCAGCTCAGAGAGAGAGATAGCGGTGACTAAAAGCAAATGGCCCGGGTTCACAGCTCTGTGGGAGAGTCCTGTTTGCCTTTCTGAACAGCGTCCTGACAGCAGCTCTGTGAGGGCTCTTCCTGGTGGAGGGGTCTTCACAGAGCTGCTGCTATCAAGGTGTTGGGTACAGAAAGAGCCTGGGTCTGGATACAGGACCAGGGGTCATCTTAGGTCTGCTATTGTTTAGATTTAGCCTTTAGCTGTGAAAAGAAATCACTGATAATAAGGACGTTTGTAGCTCCATTGAGAGTGTGGACTGGTCTGTACTGGCTGAAAGTGAGGCTGGGGTTAAGGGGCTGTTCTGGGAATGCTTGCTTTCTACTGGTTGTGATTGTTGGCTGCACTTAATTGGGATTTTATTTTCATGTTGAAACACAACATCCTTGCCTCTCGCCTGGCTCAGTCTAATTGGTGTGGTATCATGTCCATGCTCAGCCTCCCTATGGAAGGCTGATGTGGCATCTTTAGGGTGAGACGTCATAACATTATGACCACTGTGTACTGAGCTGTAACTCTAATTAGTCCTATGCCTGTTGTAGTCCACAAAACATGTGTGTTTCCAATATCTTATTCAGAAAGCTGCTTTCCTCCCCAGATTGTGTGGAGTGATGTGTCAAGTCTGGGAATCATATGTGTCTGTTGCTGACGCCAGCTTCAACGCACCCAAGTGTTCTGCTCCTTCCCTGTCCAAACCAAATGAGCCCAGAGGAAAAGACTTCCAGTGAAAATACTAGAGATGTGCTGGCTGGTCAGAAAACAGCTTTTGCTTGTATGGTTGTTTGTGGTGATGACATCTCCCAGGATGACGTACGTGTTGGGCAGAAGGAAAGAGAGGTTTAAACAGCTGAGATTATAGCAAGCTTGTTTCAGCATCTAGAAGAACACTAAAAGAGAAGAAATAACCACAGCAGCACTGTGAGATGGACAGCTGAACGCTACTGTCTAATCTGTTGCTACTGTAGACGTCCAGAATGACTTGAATGTCATGTCTTAAGATGGGTTCTGACTGGTCTCCTTCAGTTTGGTCTGAAGACCAGACTGAACCAGTCACCAGACAGAACCCAGGTCACAACCAATCACAACCAGGGGACAGCGAGCATCTTCAGACTGAAGGCCAGACCTACTGGTCTTCAGACTGAAGGCCAGACCTTCTGGTCTTCAGACTGGGCCTCGCAGTCCTGGCCACCGTCACACGATAGTCTTGTTCCAATTTCAGCGTGAAGATTTTCCTGGCGCTCGGATCCCGTCTTTGTTTTCTCTGATCCTCATAAATGACCACTCTCCTGCAGTGTTTTGATTTGCAGCTGATGTTGAAATGGATAAGATATCTCCCTGGGGCATTAAGCCCCAGGAACATTAGCATTTTTATTTTATTTTCATGGCGCTTTCAGGGAAGAATTATGCTGAATGAATAAATCAATAAAAATCAAATAAAGCAATTAAGCTGACTGCTGTTGTCTTGTCTTTCAGTTAGCGGAGTCGTGATGTCACAGACCTGAGGACCTGGTCCCCTGGTAAGTGTTAGTTGACAGTGTCCCCTCCCTAAACATCTGTCTCTGCTGGGAACAATGGGGCGTCTTGTTTGAAGTCCCCCCCTCATCTCTGTTTTAATTCTGTATTACAAAATTGCAAGTTTACTTTGTTAAATTGGAAACAGTAAGTCTTGAAAGGATCGGCTGGACAAAGTGGTACTCTTCAATTAAAAGCATTATTTAGGTGTAGGATTAGAAATTTCCAATTAGACCTAGATTTAACAAGGTCCTCTTTAATGGAATTAGTTTGTGCTACATTACACTTTTCTCTGAGTTGGTGCATTTCTAATGAGTTCTCATCTTGCATAACATTAGCATGTCAAACTTTCAAAACATATTAATCTGTGAAAGAGGCACTTTCTCACTTTTGGGGTATTTCACAATAAATTACTGTCAAGCAAATTGGGGTAATTGGTAGGGGGCTTGAGCTGTCCTTTCTCTTTTGTTTTTGAATTGGAAAGTGAGCCACTTTACATACACAGGCTTTGAACAGTTGTTGCTTGGCTGCCTCTGTAAATTGTAGTGTTGCCCCTAGACAATGTGAGGATGGATCTCTCTGACTGGCTGACTTACGTGTTCTTTTTTCTTCACTGACTGCTGCAATTACAACCACATGGTGTGAAAAGCCCTTGTCAGAGTTATTTGTAGTGCCACGCAAGTATGTCGAACACATGTTAACACACAGAGAGTCCTCCATGATGGGAGAGAATCTTAAAGCACGGCTCCCGATAGGGTGGAGACGGTCTCGTGTCTGGACAGGTTTCTCAGACGACGGCACGGTGAGGGAGATCAGGGAGGGTTCCACGGCAACGTCAACGCAGGACTTCCTGTCGTGTTCCTCTGCCGGGCCTCCCTGCTCTGAGCAGAGATGGCAGAACAGCTCACAGAAGTCAGCTGTTCGCGTCTCCTTCCTGGAAGGCTGCACTGTACCGCTGTACTACAGACGGCTGCCGAGGAAACTGTAAACCCAGACAGCCTGTTCTGATTGGCCGAGCTATGTGTGTGTCTGTGTTGGGGCTCCTCTGACACATCCAAGGTTAGCTGGTCTTGATCTGCAGCAGGGCCCATTAGAAGCTTTATGTGCACGACCCTGGCAGGAGACAGGTCACCTGCAGCTCTCTGCACAAACACAGGCACTACGGCCGGGGGAAAGATGAACCACAGCTCCCAGAAATCGCTAGCATCGTGAATGCCCGGCCCTGTGTTGATGTGTGTGGGTTTGTGTGTGTGTGGCGTGTGATGTGTGCATCACCAACGTGTGCTGGTGTCACTTTTGCGTGCGAATGTGTGTGTGTGTGTAATAGAAACCTCCCAGGATTTACAGTGGCAGTCATCAGTAACCTTCAGTTTACCTAGAGACCCTGAAAAGGAAAACTTACCCGAGGAGGGGAGAGGAGAGGAGAGGAGAAGAGGGAGGGGAGAGGAAGGAAGCGAGAAGGAGGAAGAGGAGAGGAGGGAAGGGGAGGGGAGGGAAGGAGAAGGAGGAAGCGGGAGAGGAGGAAGGAGAGGAGGGAAGGGAGGGACGAAGGAAGAAGGAGGGAAGGAGCAGAGGAGGGAAAGACGAAGAGCGGGAAGGGGAGAGGAGAGGAGGGAAGAGAGAGGCAGGTACAGAAGAGTAACGGAGATGAACATGAAGGGAAAGTGAAGAGGCCTGTAACAGCATATCACCAGCAACCTGAAAACACAGACATTAGTGAGAAAAGCGTATAATATGAATGAACAGCAGTTAAAGGAAAGATGAGAGGATAGAGGAGAACTGTGAAGAAAGGGTAGCATTGAGAAGGATGGGAGTTCCATTACGGACAACGAACCAGTGGGAGGAGAAGAGTGGAGTGCAGGGGAGGGGAGAAGGAGTGAGAGAGAAGAGAGAGACGAGGGAGGAATGAGGCAATGAGGCAGAGGGAGGGGAGGCAGAAGGAGGTAAGGAGGAGGAGTGAGGCAGGTGAGGGGGAGCAGAGGAGGGGGAGAGGGAGGGGCAGAGGAGGAGGGAGCGGAGGCCAGGGGGCAACAGGAGGAGGGAGTGAGGTGGGGGGGGGAATGAGCTGCCGAAAGACCAGTGTCATTTTTCTATTTCTCCTTTTTAAAATATTTATGTCCTCCTACAGTTAACGGTGTGGCTTCAAAGAGTGTATTCTGTGACGGGGCCTCAATGGCTAACAGATTGCTGTGGCTCTGTAATATGATGTGGTAGTAAATACTGGAGCCCCCCCTCCCTCCCCTGCTCAGTCCCTGTCAGGGACCAGGGCTGAGGAGGGAAGCAGGAGGGGAGCCGGAGCGGGACGGAGTGCGGGGGAGAGGAGGAGGATGAGGGGAGAGGGGGGAGAACGCCAGAGACAGCGATGAAAGAACTCTTGTCAGAGTTGAATCATGGTGCCACTGTTGTGGAATTCTGCTCTGGCTGAAAGGATGTTAAATCAGCAGCAGCAACCAGTGAGTCATTCACATCTTAACTTTCTAACAGCTGACAACACACCAGCCTAGTACACCAGCCTAGTACACCAGCCTAGTACACCAGCCTAGTACACTAGCCTAGTACACCAGCCTAGTACACCAGCCTAGTACACTAGACTGGGATACACCAGCCTAGTACACCAGCCTAGTACACTAGCCTAGTACACCAGCCTAGTACACCAGCCTAGTACACTAGACTGGGATACACCAGCCTAGTACACCAGCCTAGTACACCAGCCTAGTACACCAGCCTAGTACACCAGCCTAGTACACCAGCCTAGTACACCAGCCTAGTACACTAGACTGGGATACACCAGCCTAGTACACTAGACTGGGTTACACCAGCCTAGTACACTAGACTGGGTTACACTAGACTGGGTTACACCAGCCTAGTACACTAGACTGGGTTACACCAGCCTAGTACCAAGACCAGCCTAGTACACCAGCCTAGTACACTAGACTGGGTTACACCAGCCTAGTACCAAGACCAGCCTAGTACACTAGACTGGGTTAGACCAGCCTAGTATCAAGACCAGCCTAGTATCAAGACCAGCCTAGTATCAAGACCAGGCTAGTATCAAGACCAGCCTAGTGTCAAGACTAGCCTAGTGTCAAGACCAGCCTAGTGTCAAGACCAGCCTAGTATCAAGACCAGGCTAGTATCAAGACCAGCCTAGTAACAAGACCAGACTGGGTTAGACCAGCCTAGTATCAAGACCAGACTGGGTTAGATCAGACTGGGTTAGACCAGACTGGGTTAGACCAGACTGGGTTAGACCAGACTGGTTTACACTAGACAGGGTTAGACCAGACTGGGTTAGACCAGACTGGGTTAGACCAGACTGGTTTAGTCCAATTATGCAGCGCTATGCTTACCCCACCTACTTCTCCAAATCACAGTTTGGTGCTAGCTCGTAACATGCTAATTGTCAACAACTGTGATCAACACACAACGTATAGCCCCCCTCTCCCTCTGACATCCCCCCTCCCATCCCTCTCTGTGACAGAGCAGGTAGGTGAGTAAACCCATGATGTCTTCCTACATCTTCAGCATTGTGTTTACACACATCCACTGGATCGCCCTAATGAAACACAGCTCGGATGTCACAGATATGAGCCTGTGTCGTGTGTCGGTGTGGTTAGAAGGGTGCACCCCTCCCCCTCTGTGTCCTCAGAGCACGCATCACTGCTAATTTGTGCACAGACAGAAAGGATTATTTATGTCTCTTCTGAAGGGCAAATATAGAGAGAAATAATGCACCTTAATGAAGCATGCGCCATGATTCAGTGGTTTCACGGTCGCGCCTCAATTTGCCAAGTGATTGTAGGTCATCTGCAGCAAGCCATTCATCTGCATAAGGAGAGAGAGAGAGAGAGAGAAGGGGTGACAGTGAAGGTTTGGAGATATCAGGCTTGCCTGCGTTTTTGAGTAGGAGCATGGAGGAGGAGCAGTGTTGAGAGCGTGAGGAGGCTGTGTGGAGAAGCTGGGGCCAGGGGGCCTGAGGTTCACAAGGAGGGGCCTGGGGTGGAGGGGGAGGAGTCACACAGGGGCCCTTCTAAGTGCTGTCTCACCAGCAGAGCCCTCTGACAGGATGAGGGGCACAGCATTCAGACAGCAGGAGCAGGGTTAGGGTAACCCTAACCCTAGAGAGAGAGATACCTACAGAGAGGGTAACTAGAGAGAGGGAGAGATCTACAGGGAAGGTAACTAGAGAGAGGGAGAGATACCTACAGGGAGGGTAACTAGAGAGAGGGGGAGATCTACAGAGAGGGTAACTAGAGAGAGAGAGAAACATATAGAAAAATAACTAGAGAGAGATTAGCCTAGTTGTTGAGACCACGAGGACTAAAGACCATCAGAGACTAAGGGATGGTGTAGGGGGCGGGGGACTTTCCCTGCCTCCTCTGTTCCATGATTAGATTACACTGTGTGGTTCCCCCTGGTCTTGAGAACCTCTGTTCCTGGGGCAGCTTCAAGGTGGAGCGAGACTGTGGGACTTCAACCTGAGGGCTGGGCTCTAGCCAGCTGCACCACACACACTCCTGCGTCCGCAACAAAGCACAACGAATCATGAGGCTTCCCCTTCAGGGGTCGGAAGTCTGAGAGGAGCAGGGGTTAGGACGGTCCTGGCCCGGTCCACAGGGGAGGGCTGTGTTCTGGGAGGAGGGCTGTGTTTATGGAGGAGGGCTGTGTTCTGGGACGAGGGCAGGCCCATAAGGGCTTCTCTGTAGTGGGGTGTGCAGATGGTGAGGAGGAAAATTAAATTTTCTTTAGTATCTTTCAGAGTTGTTATGGCCAGCTGCCTGCCATCCCCCTTTAATGCTGGCATTGAGACTTCACCAGCAGAGACACACGCACACCCCCTGCACACACACACACACACACACACCCTGCACACACACACACACACGCACAGACACCCTACACGCAGACACACACACACACACCCTGCACACACATCCTGCACACACACCCACCCTGCACACACACCCTACACACACACACCCTGTACACACCCCCTACACACACACACACACACACACCCTGTGTACACACACCCTACACACAGACACGCACATCTTACACACACACACACACACCCTGCACACGCCCCCTACACACACACACCCTACACACACACACACATACACAGACTCTGACTTCATCACAAAATGCATAACAGACATGGTGCTCTGCTAAATGAAAATCCTGTAACGTACAGAGGTCCCAGAAATGACTCTGTCCAGATTCCCACTCTTCCGCTCTGCTGTCAGCCTGGTTTAAACCCTCCGTGTTTCCTATTTGCCTCTTATCATTACTCCAGTGGGAATTTAAAAAAAATTAAAAATGCTTGCTGGTATCCACTTCTGAAAGGGTTCAAATAATATCAGTGCTAATAAAATTCTTTTGATCTAGGGGCTGAATAAATGCTACTTAGCTGGGTGAGGGCTGGATGAGGGCTAGATGACAGGATGAGGGCTGTGTGAGGGCTGGATGACTGGATGAGGGCTGTGTTATGGCTGGATGACTGGATGAGGGCTGTGTTATGGCTGGATGACTGGATGAGGGCTGGATGACTGGATGAGGGCTGGATGACTAGGTGAGGGCTGGATGAGGGCTGGATGAGGGCTATATGAGGGCTATATGAGGGCTGGATGAGGGCTGGATGAGAGCGAAATGACTGGATGAGGGCTGGATGGGGGCTGGATGAGGACTGGATGACTGGATGAGGGCTTGATGAGGGCTGGATGAGGGCTGGATGAGGGCTGGATGAGGGCTGGATGAGGGCTGGATGAGGGCTGTGTGAGCTGGCAGCCTGTGGTGCCTACAGAGAGCAGATCTGTACTGTCAGCGCCCAGACAGGCGGTGGAGGTGACACCAAGGTGAACGCAGACTTGCAGAATGGTCGGAAATCATTGATATTCTGACTCGGAGGCTGCAAATGGCTCTGTGGCAGATGGAGTCTTTGTCAGGGAAGAGAAATAGCAGCCAGGGAGCTTCAGTGTTCTCAGCAGTCGGCCAGTGACCTTCCTCTGCTCACACACATCCCTCACGCTCTTTGATCAATTATCCCAGCGCCATTGTTTACTAGGGACGTGGAAAATGATTAAAATGTCAATTTTGGGGGTGGAAGTTAGTAGGTGGAGGCTGGAAGCTGTGGTTTGTGTAGTCATGACTAAATGATGAGAAGAAAAAACTGAAAAAAGCAGTGTCATGTTTAATCATTGCCAGGAGACCTGGGTTAAACGATCAGGCCGCTTGGATGTTTTTATTTGTACGTTTTCCTGTTATTGTCTTTGTTCAGTCACATGTGACAGTTTCACCTGTGAGAGTCACGTGGGGCTGGCTGTCCTCTCTCTTTCCATTTGATCAGTCATTTTCTTCAGCCCTTGAAATGAAAGGAGTTTCTGCACACTTCTGCTCTAATGCAAAATATTGTCCCTCTCAGTCCAGCAGAGTGCAAACAGTACAACATGGAGCTGAAGCTCACATGAACAAGGGATTTGCTATTTGCTCTGCTCTCTGCTAAGTCCACGTGTGAATTTGACAAGTGTTTGCAAGAAAATGAGAAGTAAGCATGTTTTTCCTTGCCAAACACTGGAGATGCAGTGTGAGGACCTTCTACATATTTGTCTTTTGTTGAACTATTAGGATCATTGATTTGACCAAACCGACCTGATGGTTAAACAACATTTCAAATGGATTCCCTATAATGACTTACTAACCCATCTAGTTTCAAATGAAGTACGTTCTCAATGAACATTTGTTCCAAAGTCCAATCACACTAATGCTGCTTGTCTGTGTGTATTTAAGATAATCCGACTCCTAAAGGGGCATATAATGTTTCAGTTTATAATGACATGTATGTAGGCCTAGTCTATTATTTGTGCAAATAATGGTAATGTAGTCGGAAATGGTAGCGTACGTTGTTCCAGAGATGAAACATGTCCAGAATAAAGTCAGGATATGCAATCATGATTCTGCGCTGCGATCAGATTCAAGGTAGGAGAGAAAGACGGAAAGGTCAGAGGAAAGAAATGAGCAAAAGAACAAACGATGCAAAAAAAGCGAATGACACAGAGACCCTGGTTTTAATATGGATGCATTTCAGCTTGATGGTTGATTTCATTAGCTGGTCTCATTGTTATGCATCGACTGTTCTCCTGCAGCAAAATGAATATTGTATTCACATGCCCTGAATATTCAGGAGGAAATGTTTGGATTTTGATGGCATCCTTCAGTTAAAAGGAAGCTATGCTTCCCTGCTCCTCATGCAAACAATTAATACAATTTCAACAATTGTCATTCAGCCCAGATGTTGTGTAATTTGTAGAGTGGCGTTGAAGTCTAATTTATCCAGGCATATTATAGTATATATTTAAAAGTGTGTATGTGTTAAAGACGGGTGTGGGTGTATATAATTTATACACACACACACACACATAAATAAATGGCAAAATGTGTGTGAAAGCTGAAGGCGTTCCTGTACGTCTTAAGCCAGAGTGTTTGTTCTTGTGCGGTGTGTGTCCCACGTCTCTGCTGTGGTACAGCTCTCTGCTTTTCCGGAGAGATGAACCTGCCAGCCATGCCGACCCACGCACGTTTACGACCCCATTACCAAACGCTGGCCGTGCTCGCTGGAGAGACAGATCCACCTCGCTCCACGTCAGCCGGCTGCTGAAATGGATCGTGTGCGGAGGCTTCGCCCACTCGGGGAACCAGAGAGAGGATCTCCAGGGGGCCCCAGGGGGCCCCAGCTTCAGCTAACACCTTGTCTGTCAGGCCTCATGCAGGGTGGCTGGACCAGCTCTGCTGCCCACCAGCACAGGGCTCCTCTGCTCAGCCAGGCCCCTGCTGTCCTCTAGCCTGCTAGAGATGCTGCTGGTTCAGAGGGAGTGGAGGGGGTTTCTGTGGAGCTGGATGGAAGGCCGTGCCAGGCATCTGTCCTCCCCTGTTTCAGGCCCGGCTGCACACAGCTTCGAGAGGCCAGGCCCCCCCAGGCCCCCCCAGTCCCCCCGGCCCCCCGGCACACTGAGGTGCCGTGGTAACAAGAGCTGTGTGCAGCTCAATATTTTTTTTTCCCCCCCTCCCTTTTCTTTCCATTAGCGAGGTTGTGTGCACGCGAGACGCTGTGTTTCACACTGTCTTCCTACACCTGCACCTGCTATGACAACAACAGCAGAGAAATGACTGTTTAAAGGCCAGACACACAGATGTTAGGAATACCTTTACTAGCCAACATGAACATGCACTGCCAAATATGACTTGCATGACACTCATACTGCTGAAATTATTTTATGGCACATCACAAATTATTTATAATTAGATAGGCCGTTCATTATGGGATAGAACAGGGTGTTATCTAGTTTTCTTAGCAGGTTTGGCGAGGTGAGTAGTGGCACTGCGTGTGTGAGTGCATGCGTGCGTGTGTGCGTGTGCGTGTGTGTGTGTGTGTGTGTGTGTGTGTGTGTGTGTGCGCGCGCGCGCGCGTGTGTGTGTGTGTGTGCGTGTGTGTGTGTGTGTGTGTGTGTGAAGGCGCTGTGAAGTGTGACACAGGCTTGGAGGTTCCTGTGGTCACAGGTGACAGTGCAGCTAGACTGACTCTGCATGCAGATGAGCACCATGCTGAACCTCTGGGGGTTCCAGTCCTGCTCTCCACACCTTCCACTAGCTCTGCTGCAGACATCACAGGGAGCCTTTAGGAGTGTGTGTGTGTGTGTGGATGTGTGTGTGTGTGCACGTGTATGTGTGTGTGTGTGCACGTGTGTGTGTATCTGCATGTGTGTGTGGATGTGTGTGTCTGCACATGTGTGTGTGTGTGTGTTCGGGTGCATGTGTGTGCTTACCTGTGTGTGTGCATATGTGTGCATGTGTGTGCTTACCTGTGTGTGTGCACACGTGTGTGTGTGTGTGTGTGTGTGTGTGTGTATGTGCGTACCTGTGTGTGTGCATATGTGTGTGTGTGCATGTGTGTGTGCCTGTGTGAGCTCTTCAGGAATCCCACATCACTCCACAGCCCTGACCTGATAAACCTTCAGACTGGCTGCTGATGTGGACTGGAGGTCCTTTGTGTCCTGACCAGTGTTAGAGGAGGATCTTCCACTGGTCTCTTCTGGACTCCAGCGCTCCCACAGGTTGCTCCCAGGTAGCCTGACAGTCATTTGGACTCAGTCCAAGTCAGGTGTCAAAACAGTGTGCACACCACCCACGTAGCTCTGACCTGGTCCTGGATCATACACATAGCATGTTCTGCTTCAGATAGCCAGAACTGTAGACAAATGAGAAGTTTCTGTTACAAGGAGGGATTTTACAGTCGGGATGCAACAGTCATTTCTGTCTGTGAGTTGTTGTTCTATTAGCATGTGCATCTGTAGGCTGTTGAAGCAGTCGAGTGGTCACTGGTGTCACACAAGCCCCGTTTAGACCTGAGGGAGACAGAGACACACAGGAAGGGCTAAAGCGACATGATGGAAATGTTCATTTAGAAGAGAGAGGCTTCTTTTTTAGAAGATGGCTCAGAGGCAGACAGGAAATTAGTTATTTTCTTCACACATTCATCAAAATAAAAATAGCCTGATGAGTATCCCCAGTGACTCTCAGCCTGAGTACTGTCGCCGTGGCAGCCACAGCTGCACATGCCTTGCGCTCACACGCCTCATCTTCACACGCCACGCGCTCACACAAGGCAGGCGCTCACAAGCCACGCGCGCACATGCTACACGCGCACCAGGCAGGCGCACACATGCTACGTACACACATTCTACACGCGCACATGCCACGTGCACATAAGGCAGGAGCTCACACGCCACGCGTGCACACGCCATGTGCTCATTGTTAAATCTCAGATGAATTTCAGGTGTTTTTGAGCAATAATAAATTCAGCCCTCTCTGTTCGCTTCCCCCCCTCGCCTCAAATCTTCTGTCTACAGTTTCATCCTCCTCTAGAGGAGATTTTTTTCATTTAATTACATTTTGGGGAGAAAAACAATAAGGCTTATTTCATTTAATAACCCCCAAAAATGTCATTTGAGTTCTACCTGTGCAGGCGGTTAAACCAGCCCTGAAAGAGAACAGTACCCATTGTACACATGACAAGGCTGTTCTCTACAGGCTCGTGACACCACTGTCTCTGATAACCTTTCATTTAATGGCTAACTGGCTCTGGGCTCAGACTGGGCTGAGTCATTGGCTCTGCAGCAGAGCCCGATGTCATCCAGGCATCAGATAACCAAGGAGTGTGTTTGGGGTTAGGAGGGCCTCCTCTGTCGCTGAAGTGACGCGTATATGAGGTGAAAGCTGTGGGTCCTGGCCTGACTCTGTTCTGGTCCTGTTCTGGCCCTGCTCTGTTCCTGTTCTGGTCCTGCTCTGTTCCTGTTCTGGTCCTGTTCTGGCCCTAGCCTGACTCTGTTCTGGTCCTGTTCTGGCCCTAGCCTGACTCTGTTCTGGCCCTAGCCTGACTCTGTTCTGTCCCTGTTCTGTCCCTCGCCTGTTCCTGTTCTGTCCCTAGCCTGTTCCTGTTCTGGCCCTGGCCTGACTCTGTTCTGTCCCTAGCCTGACTCTGTTCTGTCCCTGTTCTGTCCCTAGCCTGTTCCTTTTCTGGCCCTGGCCTGACTCTGTTCTGGTCCTGCTCTGTTCCTGTTCTGTTCCTGTTCTGTCCCTAGCCTGACTCTGTTCTGGTCCTGCTCTGGTCCTGTTCTGGCCCTGGCCTGACTCTGTTCTGGTCCTGCTCTGTTCCTGTTCTGTTCCTGTTCTGGTCCTGTTCTGACTCTGTTCTGTCCCTAGCCTGACTCTGTTCTGTCCCTGTTCTGTCCCTCGCCTGTTCCTGTTCTGTTCCTGTTCTGGCCCTTGTTTGGCCCTTGTTTGGCCCTTGTTTGGCCCTACTGATACCAAGTCTGTACAGACTCAGGTTTCATGCCTCTTTTCAAAACATGCTATTTGATAATGAGCTCTGCTGAACTAATGATAGACTCTGAACACTTTGGAAATGACCCTTTACAGTTTATTTAGAACAGCTAGTCACTGTCCTCTCGTATTTTAGCTCCTAATTGCCTTATTGTGTCATGATTCACGCGCTAAGCAACGTCTCATTTAGAAATGTGGACTCTGATATAGGACACGGTATGTTCACCTCAGTATTGCATGTGAACTCATGCACACCTGTGCCTGATAGTGACGTCTTTGTAGTGACTAGTGTTCTTATCAACTCAGATCATATGCCGGCCTTCCACTGCTGTGATTGGCTCTTAAACAGGAAGAAGTGTTCCTGCGAGATCTGAGGAAAAGAGTCTGAACTGAACGAGATGAGGACTGCAAACAGTCGGGATTAGCGGTTTAAAATCCCAACTCTTTTACGTTTTCTCTTAAAAGTGGTGCCAGCTTGCTGTGAAAAGCTAGGGATGTTCAGAATGTGTCCATGGCTTCTAAATTGTCATTTACACTTAGCCTTGGGCTAGCCCTGGGCTAACCTGAGTTCTGGTTTTAAGTGGCACTCATACAAAGTAGAAATTAGGCCAAATGTGAGACACTCCATTTTATTCATCACAGCTGAATACAAATTGCTTCATTGTGTGACTTTTGCCCACAAACATCACAGGGCACATGTTACTTGATAATTGAATTCCCCTGAAATGAACAAAAAACATCAAAGCCTTTTTCTTCTGGTAATAGTCACTCTCTTGCGTAACCTAGTTTGTGTTTAGTAGCTTGGCCGTGTCCTGGTGTGGAGAAGTCTGGCAGTGTGCTGTCATAATGAGGCCCTCACTACTAACTAGTGCGACCCTCTTCAAACAGGAAATGTGTAATTTTAGTGTTGAAATATCAGCCAGCCACCATCCAGCCATTTATCCATCTTAGGTTGTTGCTGTAATTCTACAGTTATTAGTACAACTCAGTGAAGCCAAGCTGGCGTGATTAATGTCAGCTTTTTATGCTGCTGTGATTGTGTGGGTGAGACGATTTTACTTCTGTTAGGCTTGGACTTTTCTGAACGCTTCTGAAAGGATTCTATACAGTGACCTTCGGTGTTGTTTTGCAAGGGTTTGCATTTTTACATATTTTAATCAAGCCCTTCATATCCAATCGCATATTCTTTAAGGCTGTTCTCTATCCATGCAGGAATTACAAAAATCCTGTGCAAGGTATTTTTCCCCCATTGCTGTTGATGGAGACATTTCTCCAGAGTCAGTCTTCTCTTGATTATTATGCAGATTTGCCACACACACAGGAGCAGTGTTTAGTTTAAGGTTATACTAGGTTATATGCTCAGAGATAATTGCTCTGTTTCTACGCACTTGAAAAACACCTCCGGAACCTGATGCAAATGTCTTCAAACCTCCAGACTTAAATGCCATTTGTTCAACACATTGGTTGAAATGAAACCCTGTGCTGTGGTGTAATTAGTAGTACACTGCATGCGTGGCCATGTTTGTTTCTAGTCCAAACAACGATGGGGGAGACTGGCTGGTCTGATCTGTCTGGGGGATTCAACACACAGGCAGAGCTGACAGGCAGGCCGCAGGACCAACGCAGGAAATCGTTTGATTTAGTTTCCCTGTTTCGTGTTGTTCTGGTCCCATCTGTAGTGGTGCTGTGTGTCAGCCTGGGTTCCTACAGAGGAGGTGTGCTCATGTTAATTAGAAGTCAATTCACAGCATTGATTAGATTATGCTAATCAGGGGTGATAGTATCTTTTAAACGTGAGTGTGGTAACGACAGCAGCTGTTGCTAGAGTGTGTCTGTTCCCCCACAGAGTGACACGGCACACTTCCTCCCAGGAGTGTCTCGCCAAGGGACATCTTCTCCTGGGTTCGCTTCCTGCAGGTTAAAGGGGGACTGGTGCGCATCATGCTTCCTTCAAAATTACAACTAAAATTACAAATATATTTCTAGTTATTTCTTTCATTCTAATTTGAAATTGTTACATTTTTTTTCCCTTTATTTTTTCCTTTTGTTTGTGTGCGTGTGTGTGTGTGTGTGTGTGTGTGTGTGTGTGTGGGCTCACTTGGCATGTTTAGTATGGATGCTGTGTCTTCACACTGACGCATATGTTTGTGTGTGTGTGTGTGTGTGTGTGTGTGTGTGTGTGTGTGTGTCTGCGCGCGTGCCAATTGTGCACGCATTCTTCAGCATGCGTTGATAGTAATGTGGGGGCGGGCCAGTGTTTGATTGACAGATGGAGTTGAATGGCAGTCAGTCAGTGTGTTGCGACCCAGCAGGCTGAGAGGGGGGGTGGTCGTGTGCTGTGGCCAGACACCAGCTCCCCTGGCTCCTTTGTGTGCATGCAGAGACCATGTGGCTGAACCCCTCTGCTGCCCGTGGAGATCTTCTCTTTTGTCCGCCTCCCTCACGCCAGCCTGGCTCTGGCCTCTCTCTCTCCGCCCCTGACCCACTCCCAGACCAGGCAGCCAGAACACATCAGCTTCAGAAACCTGGGGATTCACACTTCAAAACAGAGAAAGGACAGGAAAGGTGTTTAAGGTGCGCTTGATGTGCCTTGTGAATCAGGCCTGAGCTTTCAGCTTCACCCCCTGTGGAGCTGTAACAATGTCCCAGGAGGGCTGGCTGGACTCTGGTTGTCTAGGGCTGCCCCGTGTTTTCTGTAGCCTAGCTGGGGCTGCCCAGGGCCTCTCTACCGTGAGACGGAGGTTTCAGTTAAGTTATGTTTGATTCCATGGTTTCCCCCCACCCTTTTGCAGCATCGGGGTTATTATAGGAGCAGCCAGTGTAGAGTTCCTGTAGAGTGTTGAAGCAGATCTGTAGCTTAGAAGTGATTTCATGTGCTCCTGTTGTGTGAGAATGGATGATGGCTCTTTCAGCCCAGGGCCTTTTTTCAAAGGCAGAACAGTTTATTCAGCTCAGAGCAAATCCCCTCACTTCTATCGAAAGCACTTTGCAACACTTGATGTTATTTTGCCTAATATCAGGCTGAGCAAACCTCCCTGTGGAAGCCAGGTGCTGAGGGCAGATTTACACACTACAGCACTGAGAGTGAACTGGAGTAAATGTAGCACTTAAGTGATTGAGTGTATATTTTGTGTGTGTTTTTTTTGCGTCTCTACTATCCTCATCCTCTCCTTTCTCCTCGTCCTCGTCCTCCTCTCCCATGTGGCAGTGGTGGATGTATGGACAGGTGTGTGTGGCAGTGTATGGACAGGTGTGTGTGGCAGTGTGTGGACAGGTGTGTGTGGCAGTGTGTGGACAGGTGTGTGTGGCAGTGTGTGGACAGGTGTGTGTGGCAGTGTATGGACAGGTGTGTGTGGCAGTGTATGGACAGGTGTGTGTGGCAGTGTATGGACAGGTGTGTGGACAGGTGTGTGTGGCAGTGTATGGACAGGTGTGTGTGGCAGTGTGTGGACGTGTGGACAGGTGTGTGTGGCAGTGGTGGACGTATGGACAGGTGTGTGTGGCAGTGTATGGACAGGTGTGTGTGGCAGTGTATGGACAGGTCTGTGTAGCAGTGTATGGACAGGTGTGTGTGGCAGTGTGTGGACAGGTGTGTGTGGCAGTGTATGGACAGGTGTGTGTGGCAGTGGTGGACGTGTGGACAGGTGTGTGTGGCAGTGTATGGACAGGTGTGTGTGACAGTGTATGGACAGGTGTGTGTAGCAGTGTATGGACAGGTGTGTGTGGCAGTGTGTGGACAGGTGTGTGTGACAGTGTATGGACAGGTGTGTGTGGACAGGTGTGTGTGACAGTGTATGGACAGGTGTGTGTGGACAGGTGTGTGACAGTGTATGGACAGGTGTGTGTGGACAGGTGTGTGTGACAGTGTATGGACAGGTGTGTGTGGACAGGTGTGTGTGTCACGCTCTGTCAGTGGATGTGGTGTTTATTGGTCCATCCCGCTGCAGAGCAGCTCCCCCCCCAGTGTCCCTCCTGTGGTTTGATTTATCCCTGCCTTCCTCTGAGCAGAGAGAAGGACCTCCCACTGCAAGCCTGACAGACACATCATACTGATGTTCACCTTGATCCTGAACGCTTTGTGTGTCAACCCCAACACTGTGCTGGTGCACCAGCCAGGACGAAAGCTCTGCTTCCTCCCTCAACATATATAACAAGCAGCCATGTTGTTGTTTAGCTGGTCACATGATGCGTGAAGGTCGCTGATGTGGAGCTGTCCTGCCCTGAACACAGAACAAAGCACTACCACAGGAACCTTCAGCCGTACTGAGGATGCTAGCTAGTCTAAGACTAGCCTACACAGACCTGTGGTGATGCTAGCCTGGTGGACTAGTCTAAGACTAGCCTACACAGACCTGCGGTGATGCTAGCCTGGTGGACTAGTCTAAGACTAGCCTACACAGACCTGTGGTGATGCTAGCCTGGTGGACTAGTCTAAGACTAGCCTACAAAGACCTGTGGTGATGCTAGCCTGGTGAACTAGTCTAAGACTAGCCTACACAGACCTGCAATGTTGCTAGCCTGGTTAACTAGTCTAAGCCTACACAAACCTGTGATGATGCTAGCCTGGTGAACTGTAACTATTACTAGTACTAATTTTCTTTGTTCAGGATCTTGAACTTTGGGTGTTTTGTTTCCAGGAGAGAGAGGGGTGTCGCTGTGTCATGACAGAACCAATGTTACTACTGTCCAGCTAGCAATGCCTTCTGGAGAAATAGACTTCACCCACTGTCTTCATGACCTAGACACAGCAAGCTGCTCCATCTTACAATTGAAAATAAGGAATTGGACTACTGATCAGTAGTGAGTGGGATTAATTGAGTTTCCATTATCACATGTTGGGCAACTTTCAGAGAGAGAGAGAAAAAAAAAGTTAAGTCTTTTACGTTGGTAATCTCTCAAATAGTTTCTCTAATGAGAAATTGCCAATGAAGATGTCTTGTGTGTGCTACAGTGGAATGAAAGCAGATAGAGAATGCCCTTGGGCCTGACTGGTTTTATTTAGCAGTGGAGAATGACAGATAACCTTTGCACCGGCGGCTTGGTCTCATGTTTAATTTGTAGCTCTGTCTCCTGTCAGGTGATTGCATTCTATTTATATTCAGGCTGGTTCTCCTGTTTACATGCAAATATACACCATCCCCCCCGTCATATTAGACTGAGGAGCTCTAAATGGTGAATGTGTTTCTGAATCCCAGCCTGGGTTTTGAGTCATAGTCCAACTGCATTAACACCTTGCTTTGTGTGGATAATTGAAGTTGCGAGTTAAAGCTATGCAAATTATGTTTTGCTTGGAAGAGCTGCATTTTTATCACCTACATTAACACTTGGTGGGAACTTGAAAATATGTTTTCTTTTTTAAGAGAAGAAAAGTGTGAATTCTAGACTAGGTAAACAGATCCTATTGTGTGGGCTAAATGTCTGCCTAGAGTACTGCTACTGAATGATTGTATTACTGGGGTCTTGAAATATTTCCTATCGTCACAACAGCCTTAAAAGTAGCATGTTTCATCACAGGCTTTGGAGTTTTAAATTCCAAGAAAAGAGGTTTTTGAGAGTGACCTTGTGTGGTTGTCTTTTAGTCAATTAGAACTCATTTTTAAATATACATATTTGAAAAGCTTGCCAAAGGAATTTTTGGATAACAAAATGGAGGCTGGTTTTCCGTGGCATTAGACGCATGACCTGTGTAGACTCTCCCACATCTCAGATGACAGCAGAGTGTCAGGCTGGCTACGCTCAGGCTTAAAAGACTCTCATTGTTCCAGGCTCAAAGCAATTGGCGTTTCTCTTTTTTTGTCTTGCCTCTCACATGCGTGTCATCTGCATTATGCATATCATGAGTGAAAGAACGTCCAATCAGATGGCTGATGGAGGTCTCCCCTCGCCTTTCTCCCTCCCTCGCCTGCTCTCTCTTTTTCCCTCTCTGTCTTTCTCCTTCTCGCTGCTCTCTCTCTTTCCCTCTCTGTCTTTCTCCTTCTCACTGCTCTCTCTCTTTCCCTCTCTGTCTTTCTCCTTCTCGTTCTCTGTCTTTACAAATGTTCACCTACTGTCCCTTTCCCTCTCTTTGTCTGTCTTTGTCTCTCCCTCTCTTCCACTCTCTCTCTCTCTCACACACACACACACACACACACACACACACACACACACACGTTCAGAGTATGCCATGCTAGTCTGCTCACAGTTGTCTGAGCAGGTAGAGGTGTTGTGGTAGTGCGGTTGCAGTCTGTCTGCAGTTCCTGTTCAGTGTCAGACTCGTCAGTTGGTTTCATTCGATGTGACGCAACGTGCCTGCGTTTCCTTGCTGTGATCAGAAGCAGAGCGTGGATGTTGACATGGACACTGTGCGGCCCTCATTTACACTGTTATTTCCTCATCTCTTCCTTATCAGTGGCATCGCTCTGAAGCCGCCTCTGGGAGAGGAAGAATCGCGCAAATGATTTAGGAGTAAACAAGAGGCCTAAGATGGGAATTTGTGTAATGTAAAGTAATAACATAGTGTGCTGATCTCTAACAAGCACAGGCCTGCTACACCTTCTCCTCCCCTCTCCTCTCTCCTTCCTGGAAAGGCTCATTAGGGCTGACTGGATCTGCACCTAAACAGCATCTGTTGTGCGGGAGGTCTCCAGCTATAGGCCTGTATCTACTGCCAGGGGTATTCATGACAGCATCCTCAGAAGACAGACAGACATTAGCCTCAGTGTAGACTAGATTCTGACTGGAGTAAGGAGCTGGTGTCTTAGAACAGAGGATTACATTGAGGGAGGAATGAAGAGGCTACTGCCTACTTTTCTACCTACCCTTCTCCCTCGCTCCATTTTTCCATATTTTCCTCTTCCTGTCTCTCTCCAATTTTGTCTCCCCCCCTCTCTCTCCCCCCCTCTCTCTCTCCGTCTCTCCCTCTCTGTCTCTCTCCCCCTCTCCCTCTACATATCTCGCCTCTCTCTCTTTTGATCTATGTTTCTGTTTCCATCTCTCTCCTTGTCTTCTTCTCTCCTTTACTTCTTTTTGTGTCTAATTATGAGCGTGCAGGCAGGGCTACATCTTTTATAGCTAATGCCTCCTGTTGATGGGTCATGGGAGGTTCCTGCCTCAGGGATGTGTGTGTGATGGATGTCAGTCTGGACTGAGCATGTGGGGTTCCGGGTGTCCAGGCCCCGCCGTTCCGCCTCTGCTTCCCTCCTGATGGAAATGATTGGCGCTCGCCGCCTCGCCTCTCCTCTCGCCTCCCTCAGCCGTGCTAACGCTGTGCTGTGAAGGACAAATGTGTTTCTCCAAACATTTGTCATACTGAACTTCCACATCATTCATCAGAGTTCATTTGCCTTACAAACTACCCCTCCCCCGCCCTCTCCTTCATTCACGCCTGCATTCGATACTTGTCTCGGCAGTCGATGCGACCAGAAATTACTTTTTTGGCGTGAAGGTCCTCTTTGAAGATGTATGCTCCCTGCGGAATGATGAGGACAGAAAGCCAGCCTTTTGTGTTTTGTGGGTCATTGTTAAGAACAGGAAGAATAGAGTATTATCCCTGCATTAGAAACCGACCTGGGAGAGAGTGGGAGATGTGTGCCCTTGTTTACTAGGTCAGAGGAGTGATATCCTGCCTGTCTGCCTGCTACTAGACCCTCCCTGCCTGTGGAAGGCTAATCTGGGAGGTGTGTGTGAGCTGCATGTGTTTGTGTGATATGTGTGTGTGTAGAGTGTGTGTGTGTGTTTTGCAGGATGAGGGCAGTATTCAGGGCTGGGTGTGTGTCTCTGATGAGGGGAGTATTCGGGGCTGGGTGTGTGTCCTGGATGAGGGCAGTATTCGGGGCTGGGTGCGTGTCCTGGATGAGGGCAGTATTCAGGGTTGGGTGTGTGTCCTGGATGAGGGCAGTATTCAGGGTTGGGTGTGTGTCCAGGATGAGGGCAGTATTCAGGGCTGGGTGTGTGTCCCTGATGAGGGCAGTATTCGGGACTGGGTGTGTTCAGGATGAGGGCAGTATTCAGGGTTGGGTGTGTGTCCAGGATGAGGGCAGTATTTGGGGCTGGGTGTGTGTCCTGGATGAGGGCAGTATTCGGGGCTGGGTGTGTGTCCTGGATGAGGGCAGTATTCAGGGCTGGGTGTGTGTCCCTGATGAGGGCAGTATTCAGGGCTGGGTGTGTGTCCAGGATGAGGGCAGTATTCGGGGCTGGGTGTGTGTCCAGGATGAGGGCAGTATTCGGGGCTGGGTGTGTGTCCCTGATGAGGGCAGTATTCAGGGCTGGGTGTGTCCAGGATGAGGGCAGTATTTGGGGCTGGGTGTGTGTCCAGGATGAGGGCAGTATTCAGGGCTGGGTGTGTGTCCAGGATGAGGGCAGTATTCGGGGCTGGGTGTGTGTCCTGGATGAGGGCAGTATTCAGGGCTGGGTGTGTCCAGGATGAGGGCAGTATTCAGGGCTGGGTGTGTCCTGGATGAGGGCAGTATTCGGGGCTGGGTGTGTGTCCTGGATGAGGGCAGTATTCAGGGCTGGGTGTGTGTCCCTGATGAGGGCAGTATTCAGGGCTGGGTGTGTCCTGGATGAGGGCAGTATTCAGGGCTGGGTGTGTGTCCAGGATGAGGGCAGTATTCGGGACTGGGTGTGTGTCCCCGGGCGGCTGGGACAGGCTCCCCCTGTGGTGGAGCCTCAGGATGAGGCTGAGGTATCCTGCCCATGTGAGGCTGCACTGTGCAGCCATCTGCCACAGCACGTGGGGGGGTGGGCTGGTTCACACACACCCTCCCTCTACACCCTGGGCTATGTAAGCCCACAGGGCCTCCAGGGGGAAACAGGCCAGTTTGTTGTGTGAACATCCTTTCAGAAGGGATCTGACCATGTGAACGAGACACAGCGTGATGTCATTTCCCCCTCACCTGGCGATGGCCTGGCCCTCATCCACCACCACCCTAACTAGGTTAGGCCAGGGACTTCAGACCTGCAGCCTTTTATCTGCAGTGAAACATTCCACAGCTAAGCTGCTTCTCAACCCTTAGGATGTGATGCTACAGGCCTCCAATATGTTGCTGAGACTGATGGAGGGAAGGAGGGAGAGATATGGTGAGGAACTGACCTGGTGTCCTGGGCATTGCCATCCCCACCTCACACTAGGCCCCAGGTCCCAGACCCCAGAGTCCAGGCCCCAGGTCCCAGGCCCTAGACCTCAGGCTCCAGGCCCCAGGTCCCAGGCTCCAGGCCCCAGGTCCCAGACTCCAGGCCCCAGGTCCCAGGCCCTAGACCTCAGGCTCCAGGCCCCAGGTCCCAGACTCCAGGCCCCAGGTCCCAGGTCCCAGGCCCCAGGTCCTAGACCTCAGGTCCTAGACCTCAGACTCCAGGTCCCAGACTCCAGGCCCCAGGTCCCAGGTCCCAGGCCCCAGTTCCCAGGCTCCAGTTCCCAGGCTCCAGGCCAGAAGTCTCTTCAGAGTGACTCACACCAGGCTGCACACACCACACATAGAACATCAGGACCAGACGCAGTCATTACATCCACGGTTATCATTTGCTGTATTTAGAGACAAGTGGAGGGTGCTCATGAACTTACTGTATGTTGTTATTATTAGTATGTGTTTGTGTAGCATGTGTAAGAGTGTATTATATGTAGGTGTGGGTATACGTGTATGATGTGTGTGTGTGTGTGTGTGTGTGTGTGTGTGTGTGTGTGTGTGTGTGTGTGAGAGAGAGAGAGAGAGAGAGATGCTGTAACAGAGATCTGAACGGCCAGAGAGACCAGCAGTTCAGAGTAGCGGCAGTGTGGCTAGCGAGCCGTGAGCTGCCTCTGCTTCTGCCTCGGATGGGGTCAAGGCACTCTGCTCTGCCTCCTGCCTCCAGCCCCTCTCCTGCCTCCAGCCCCTCTCCTTCCTCCAGCCCCTCTCCTTCCTCCAGCCCCTCACCTTCCTCCTGCCCCTCTCCTTCCTCCAGCCCCTCTCCTTCCTCCAGCCCCTCTCCTTCCTCCTGCCCCTCTCCTTCCATTAGCTCAGAAGACATTGTGTCCGCAGTCTGAATCCTGCTGATCCATGCTGATGACTCTGTTGTGGGATTAGCACTGTTAGGATCAGCCATCTGTTACCAGGGTGGTGGTTTAGAAGACACACACACTTACCTACACACACTCACATATACACAACGCTAGAATGCTTCCTTAAACACACACACACACATGCACACACTCACACATCAAATATCACTAGAAGGTTTCCTAAAACACACACACACAGTAAACAAGACAAGAAGGTTTCGTTAAACACACACACACTTACATGCACTCCAGAATACACTAGAAGGGTTTTTTAAACGCGTACACACTGTCCACATTCCAGGGATCGTAGCCGTGATGTTTCTACAACTAACCTGCTCCTGATTATCTGCCATCTAAATAACTGGTGGTTTTTTAGATGTGCTGGTTTTACACACATGTCCATTAGGAACCATGGAGATGTGTGACCCATGTGTCCACACCCTGAAGGCTGCTGTGTGCAGCGTGGCAGTGGCCTTGTGCATCCCTGCCTGTCTATAGAAGGGACTCGGATTCAGCCTCATCCTTTTCTATAAATCATCCCTGGACCATTAGTACACATGGCTTTCTCCCTGGGACAAACAGCCTGCTGTGTGTGTGTGTGTGTGTGTGTGTGTGTGTGTGTGTGTGTGTGTGTGTGTGTGTGTATAAGTTGACCGTGTGGGCACTGCATGCACCTATGCAGACACACACACACACACACACAGCCAAAGTCATATTAATGTAGAGGCTCATTGTGCTTCTATAGCACCAGGAAAACCACCACTGAGCCATAGACTTAATTACCTATAACATCAAGCTAATTCTGCTGCTAAACCCATTTTAATCTCTCATCATTAAATCGGGATTGGCTTTTTAAAATGCGCAAAAAATACTCTATTATTTCAGCAATTATCATCTCTGCCACTGCGCGTTAGTCGGATTGCGATGGCCTTTTCGCTTTCGATGTTGTCAAATGGACTGTCAGTCAGTAATCAGTTTGTGGGATTGTTTAAAGGAAACACCTGTTCAGTTGTTGTTCCCCTAGACAGAGGCCCCGGAGACAACTGTCCGTTTGCTTTTCTACAGAAAAGGAATTACCCAAGAGGAAACCATTTCTGTAACATATCTCAACAGGATGAAGAAGTGGGCAGACATTGAGGAAAGATAAAGCACGTATAGAAATAGTTTGTCATTCTTCTTCTTATTCTCAATCTTCTGGTTCAGTTCCTTTACAGCCTGTGTGTGTGTCTGCTGGTTCTCCACATGAACCCATCATGTACATTCTATATATCTTATTTGGAGTCTTACAAATACCGTACAAATACCGTACGCCGTACAAAGTGCAGTATTTGGATGTTTACATTTAAACCTGATTCATTTGGTGCACGCTTTTATCCAAAGCCACAGATAGTGTGCATGTGCATGCAAACTCAATGAGGTACCTTGTATATGATTTGTTACCCTTCAGGAATGAAAGATCAGTAGTGTTGTTATGAAGCCAAGGCTCTTGTGTCAAGGATGTTCTTTGAGTTGTGTGTGGCTGTAACTGTGATTATGACACACACACTCAGACTCTCTCCCCCTACACACACACACACGCATGCATGCACACGCACACGCACACACACACACACACATGCATGCACACTACGGGAGACTCTATCTCCCTCTACACACACACACACACACACACACACCTGAGACTCTCTCCCCCCTACACACTCACACAACACACACACACACTCAGACTCTCTCTCACTCTATATACACACACACAGGCGCGTGCGCGCACACACGTACACAACACTGAGACTCTCTCCCTACTACACACACACACACACACACACACACACACACACACTGAAACTCTCCCCCCTACACACACACGCATATGCACACACACACTGAGACTCTCTCCCCCTACACACAAACACGGAAATGCTCTCTCCCCCCTACACACACACATCACACACAAAAACACGCAAACACACGCACACACATCACACACACACACCCACTGTCACACACACACACATGAAACCTCCCCCCTACACACACGCACCATGCACACACCCTGAGAACTGGGTCTCGCCCTACACACACCACAGAAATGCTGCTTCCCCCTACACCACACACACACCACAACACACAGACACACTCAGACTCTCTCTCACTCTAAAACACACACACGACGCACCCCCACACTCAGACTCTCCCCCTACACACACACACAACTAACACACACACACACAGACTCTCTTCACCCAGCCACCCACCCACTAACTCTTCAGGAGACTCCAGGTCTTCCTGCAAGACAGCAGCCTCTGTGTCATTTCCATGTCATCAGTCCAGGAGCAACACTTTATATTCACAGGGTAGCTTTGTCTGGCAGATGTAATCAGCTAGCCCTCCCCTGCACCAGAGGACAGACACCAGGGACACGGAGAAACTGTTTATGTGTAATGACACTAAGAGCAAGCAGGGCTGTGCAGCACAGTCTGGAAGGTTGGTGGACTCAGGAGGAACTTCAGAATAATGTTGTTAATGGAAGCATCCAGAAGATCCAGGCTTCTTCTAGGTGTCCTGTTATCCATGTCAGTGCAGAACTGGTGTAGCAGAACAGGCTAGCTAGCTAGCTGGTCCATGTCAGTGCAGAGCTGGTGTAGCAGAACAGGCTAGCTAGCTGGTCCATGTCAGAGCAGAGCTGGTGTAGCAGAACAGGCTAGCTATCTGGTCCATGTCAGAGCAGAGCTGGTGTAGCAGAACAGGCTAGCTAGCTGGTCCATGTCAGTGCAGAGCTGGTGTAGCAGAACAGGCTAGCTAGCTGGTCCATGTCAGAGTAGAGTTGGTGTAGCAGAACAGGCTAGCTAGCTGGTCCATGTCAGAGTAGAGTTGGTGTAGGAGAACAGGCTAGTTAGCTGGTCCATGTCAGAGTAGAGTTGGTGTAGCAAAACAGGCTAGCTAGCTGGTCCATGTCAGTGCAGAGCTGGTGTAGCAGAACAGGCTAGCTAGCTGGTCCATGTCAGCGCAGAGCTGGTGTACAGGCTAGCTAGCTAGCTGGTCCATGTCAGAGTAGAGTTGGTGTAGCAAAACAGGCTAGCTAGCTGGTCCATGTCAGAGTAGAGTTGGTGTAGGAGAACAGGCTAGTTAGCTGGTCCATGTCAGCGCAGAGCTGGTGTACAGGCTAGCTAGCTAGCTGGTCGTGGAACATGGAGAAGAGAACTGCTGTATGTGTTTGGGCGCTGTGTGCTTTGCTAGTTAGACAGGAAGGTAATGATTCCAGAGAAGACTCCATTAAAATGACCCACCTGCTCTCATCAACAATCTCTCTTGCGCCACTGACACCGCCGTCGACCTCGTGTGGATGTGTGTAAGTGTGTGTGTGTGTGTAAGTCTATGAAAATGTGTGTGTGCGTGTGTTAAATTCCTGTGTTTGTGTTAGGCTGCAGGTGTTGGCGGTCTAATGTTCCTGGGAAGTGTCCGTGTTGCCGTGATGAAAGCTCTGGAGGAGTGTGTGTGTGTAGAGGTGGCCTGGCTAGCGGCCTCGCCTCGCCACAGAGGCAGTGAAGTGTCCTTCACATAGAACAGGGAGAGAGACTCAGCAGGGTGCATGGAGGGAGCGCCGCTCCTCTTTTCTTCTCTTGCTTGTGTGAGCGTGCTGACTGGATTGTGTTTGACAGATATGGAGTCTGCAGAGCGGCTAGCCTCCCCATCGACAGCCTCGTCCTCCCTGCACATGGCCTCCTCCACGGTGTCCTCAGCCAGCTCCTCCCCGGCCCCTGCCCCGGCCTCCGTCCCAGCCCCGGCCCCAGCCTCAGCCCAGACCCCCTCCTCTAAGTGCAGCCCAGCCCCCAGCCCTGCTAGCCTGGCCGCCACTGTCACCACCTGTGGTACGTACCTGCCTTCTCTGACACCCACACACACACATACACACACGCACACGCACACATACACAGGCATACACACACACACATACACACACGCATACACACACATACACACGCATACACACACGCATACGCACACATACACAGGCATACACACACACACACACGCGTACACACACACGCATACGCACACATACACAGGCATACACACACATACACACACACACATACACACGCATACACACACATACACACACATACACACACGCATACACACACATACACACGCATACATACACACGCATACACACACATACACATCACGCTACTACATATGCTCACACACATACCAAAAGCAGAGTTAAATAATTGAAAATGAAATCAGTGTTTCTGACGTACTGTCAGTATATGACATCACATGATATAAGGGTTTTAGTCATGTGATTTAGCCATAAACCCTCATTATTTCTACGCTTCATATACCTCTTCCTCATATTTTGTCATTCTCTAAATATTTTGGAAGCGCTCTCTCTCTCCCTCTCTCCCTCCCTCTCTCTCTCTCCCTCTCTCTCTCTCTCTCTCTCCCTCTCTCTCTCGAGTGTTAATTATGAGTGTGTATCGTTATGCATGCAGGAAACACCCTTTTCCATCCAGTCTCACACTATTCTGACAGTTTAGAGCAGGAATTGAAAGGCTGTTGTATTAATGAACGGCAACAATGAAAAGCGCGTTTGGTAGATGTGCACCCTGGCCGATGTGTGTTGACAACCTTTAGCTCCAGTTTAGCTGGTGAGATCTGACGTGTCAGCCACTCACAGCTAGCGAGCACAAGCCTGTGTCTTCGCTTCTCTCTGTCTCCTAATTGTGGTCGAAGCTATTATGCAGCGAGCAGCATGGATGCAGAAGCTGGCAGATTAGTCTGACCAGAAAATAACATGCAAATTTCCAAACTGTGATTTGTGGGGGTTTTTTCTTTCTTTTTTTTCTTTCTTTTTTGTGCTCGTCTTTCATGATAAGAAATGCCAAAGAAATAGTGTGTATTTTTCCTCCTGCTGTTACAATGAAGAAGCCATTAGAGATTTTTCCTCATACATTATACATTTTCATTCCACTTCACACCAAACATGTTCAGAGATTTTTTTTTAGATAAGCTATTTTGGACCGAGCACTATATTAAATGGCAAAAGCACAGTGGCACCTCTGAAGTCACGTTGCTTCAATGAGACTAAAGAGAATTGAGTTGTGCTTAGTGCCCGGCCCTCCTGTGTACAGCTGAGGAGAGAGATATTACTGTAAACTCATATCCTGGCTGATTGAATTACTCTCAAGCTTCCAAAAACTCACGAGCTTACTAACTACACTTACAATATTAATTCGGGACTTTTTCCTGGTTATTATTCTACTTCTCAGATTGTTCAATACATTTGATTATAGAATTGATAGCAACCGAGTTTGAATTTGCGAAGAGCTTTTTTGGATTTAAGGCTTCTCTGTGTTCCTGGTGGGTGGAGATGATTGGCCTGATTTAAATCCAAAGACACAATCTTTTTATGTGTGAGTGACATGAATGATAAAAAAAAATGGAGCATTTATCCGTTCAGTAATAACCTTCCTTTTTTGCGATGAGGTCACGGAAGCAATTAAAAAGTATATGTTGATGGATTGTAATTGACAGGGATGTGGGATGTTTGCAAATCCCCTTAGAACGCATTATACAAGATACAAGGTTAAAAGCTTCAGGAACCTGCAGCTTCTCACGCTATGCCAAAACCATGTGCCAAAGGAACGTTTTTAGAAATCCATTTTCTTTTTTTATTGATTGCTGCTGCTCCCTGAGGATTTATGAATGTTCAGCTCGTTGTGATTGAGATTGGATGAGCATCAACTCTCCTGTGTTGTTGTGAATAACAGCAGGTTATGCGTTAACAGTTATGCGTTTATTTGCATCCGTTTGTGCTAATGTCCAGTACCAAGATAAAATGTATTGCACTGTAAAATTAAATTTTTAGGGAAAAAAGTATAAATCCTCCAATGTATTGTTGTGATATCAAACAGAAAAAGCTGTGTTTATGTTGTGTTTTGGTATCCTGCAGTGAATGCATAATGTCTGTCATGATTTACCTCTGGATACTGTTAACCTACCTTCATGTGCAAGGCACTGCGCCCAAAATATTGAATATGCATTGTACCCAAATTACCTTAATGGAATTGTAAACAGCCCTGCCATTTTGTGGTAATTTACGATGTAGTCAATACTTGCACCCTTAGAGTGCGGTCACAGAATCCTTCTAACATACAAGGTGTGTGTGTGGAGGGGGGAGGAGCTCTGGGGAGGAGCAGCTATCCACAATGGCTTCACAGAGCAGTCAACTGCCTCATGTCACACCGTAAACACACACGCATTGATTGAATGAGAATACATAAATAGAGACGAATAGAGCAGGGTGGAAGGGTGGGGGAGGGTGTTGTAATAGATCACATGACACAACCCCCACCCTTGTGTCCTGTCATTCTAGTACAGGCCTATCCCTCTAGTACAGGCCTGTTCTTCTATTACAGGCCTCTCCTTCTATTACAGGCTTGTGCCTCTAGTACAGGCCTGTCCCTCTAGTACAGGCCAGTCCCTCTAGTACAGGCTAGTCCTTCTAGTACAGGTCTGTCCTTCTAGTACAGGCCAGTCCCTCTAGTACAGGCCCATGCCTCTAGTACAGGCTAGTCCTTCTAGTACTGGCATATCCCTCTAGTACATGCCTGTCCTTCTAGTACAGGCTAGTCCCTCTAGTACAGGCCAGTCCTTCTATTACAGGCCAGTCCTTCTAGTACAGGCCAGTCCATCTAGTACAGGCCTGTCCCTCTAGTACAGGCCTGTCCTTCTAGTACAGGGCAGTCCTTCTAGTACAAGCCAGTCCTTCTAGTACAGGGCAGTCCTTCTAGTACAAGCCAGTCCTTCTAGTACAGGCCTGTCCTTCTAGTACAGGCCAGTCCTTCTAGTACAGCCTGTCCTTCTATTACAGACACCTGCCTCTTGTACAGGCTAGTCCTTCTAGTACAGGCCAGTCCTTCTAGTACAGGCCAGTCCCTCTAGTACACCCTGTCCCTCTAGTACAGGCCTGTCCCTCTAGTACACCCTGTCCCTCTAGTACAGGCCTGTCCCTCTAGTATAGGCCAGTCCTTCTAGTACAGGCCTCTCCTTCTATTACAGGCCAGTCCTTCTAGTACAGGCTAGTCCTTCTAGTACAGGCCTGTCCCTCTAGTACAGGCCAGTCCTTCTTCCTTCTAGTACAGGCCAGTCCTTCTTCCTTCTAGTACAGGCCAGTCCTTCTAGTACAGGCCTATCCCTCTAGGACAGACAGGTCTGTTTAGTATTGCAGTACCATTTGTGCCCCTTTAAGTCATGGTAGTATTAGCCTGTGCTGAGGAGTTCAGAGTCCTGCTCGGATGTGTTCACCAGGACATTTCCACACAGGAAATGAACATTAATGTGTTTGCCAACAGCCTTGTGCTTTGTGTCTGTACAGTAACCCCTGGTCCTTGTGTCCCTGTGGCAATACTGACTCTGCTTAGCTTCTCCTGCCGTTCAGACATGAGTAAGCGAGCCAGATGCTAAAACATGCATGATGATCTCTCTCTGACTGAATTCCCCGACTCCCACAGCTATGCCTCCTATTTGCTGAAGCATGTTTGAGCAGATCAAGCAGAATCAGTCTCTATCCTTTACACCCCGAAACATCTCCAGTGATAATGCACACAACTCCAACCAGTCAGCAATGCCAAACAGATCCACCAGGACACTTTACCACACTATTAAACATTAACGATCATACAGGATGAATTATTGAACTGTGATATTTTAGCTACATGGTTTATGTATCTTCTGGTTAAGCCGTCTGCGTGTTTTCAATTAGTCATCTTTGTTCTCTCCAGGACAACTGCTCCGGACCATGGGGGAGCAGCATTTCAACATGGCTGCCGTCTCCAGTGCCTTTCCCTTCAACCACCCTGCGTTTGGCCTGTACTCCACAGCCTCGGGGCGGCCAGAGTTTGGAGGCCTGGGGAGCCTGGGGATGTCTGCAGCCCTGGCTGCCCACTCACAGCTGGGGGCGTTCCCAGGTACTGACACACCTCCTGCTTTCTTCTTCTGTACTCCCTGAGAGGCAGCTCACCACCTGTCCCAGTGTGTGCTGTTATCTGGGACTGTGGAATTACGTGGGGGGATTCATTTCCATCAAGTGGTGGTCCTAGAGACAGAGCGGCTTCTAGTCCAGCCTGTTCTCTGGGCTCCAGTAGTTTGCAGGTGCCTGTTGTTCTGTCTGGTTGGTATCCAATTTGTTCAGTCCCCCTGTAAGGCCATCGGATGCTCCCATAGAGAGCTGAGGCATGCTGAGGCATGCATCACCTTTATAGTACCGTCCATCAGTTGAGCTTAGAACGTTCCAACACTGACGTTTATAGATGGGAGAGCCTCCACCTTGACCCTGCTACACAGAGCTAGATTGGACACCATCACATTTATGGAGGGCTGTGTGTTATGACAGTAAACAAAGTCTGCTGTGTGGGAAAACAAGTCAAACCTGTGTCTTTTTCACAGAGAAGTTGCCGTCTGGAGTCATCAGAATGGCAAACAAACATTTTGACTCAGGGGCGGGAGGCGTTGTGTGGATGGCAGTTGGCGTGCGGGAAGGAATGTGTTAGGAGGCAGTGTTGTTGCAGCTGAGAAGCGTGTGGTGTTCAGGTCCGCACGTCTGGATGTGTCCTGCAGGATGAGCTCACCAGTCTGCTTTGAATTGAACGTCCTCAACATGTTTACCATAAAGGGAATGAAGAGGGCTGAATTCACAGTTCTCAGAATGTGCCAGTCGTCTGTAGAGATCTCAGTTTAAAGGCAAATGAAAGGCTTCTCCTGCAGAACCTGGTCTGTGTGGAACCATGGACTGTCACTAGAACCTGGTCTGTGTGGAACCATGGACTGTCACTAGGAGGCCTGGTCTGTGTAGAACCATGGACTGTCACTAGAACCATGGACTGTCACTAGAACCTGGTCTGTGTGGAACCATAGACTGTCACTAGAACCTGGTCTGTATAGAACCATGGACTGTCACTAGAACCTGGTCTGTGTAGAACCATGGACTGTCACTAGAACCTGGTCTGTGTGGAACCATGGACTGTCACTAGGAGGCCTGGTCTGTGTGGAACCATAGACTGTCACTAGAACCTGGTCTGTGTGGAACCATGGACTGTCACTAGGAGGGAGGGAGTTAGGGGGAACACACTCCAGACAGTCAGCTGGGTAGATTTCAGAGAACTTGGTATTTGATGGTTTTCCTTTTCTCTGTCGTTCTCCCAGACTGGTGGCGTTCCTCGGAGGCGCATGGCCGTGGGCCGTTCTTCTCTCCACTCCTGGGTCTGCCTCCCTTGTTCGCGCCCCCTCTACCCACTCATGCCTCCAGCCCCTACCAGTCGCGGACCCCCAGCAAGAACGGCCGTGCCACAGCCAAAGGTACTCCCCCTCACTCCCATCTACTTCTCCACTCCCTCCCTCCCTCACCCCTTTCCTCCCCCCTCGCTCCCTCCCTCCCCCCTCACTCCCATCTACCTCCCCAATCCCATCCTCCCATCTCCCTCCCCCCTCACTCCCTCTCTCCCCCCTCCCTCCCTCCTGCCTATATTGGTTCTCTGGAGCTTATTCAAAGCAGCATGCAGGCATTTCCATAAAATAGAGTTATGTCTTCTCGGGCACTAGTACAATATCTAATATGTTTAATTGACCCCAGAGGCTATGGCAAGACATGTAAACGCATAAATCAGTTTGTAAGCAGGTGTGGGCTGTTGCACCGTGAATACATTAAACCACAAAGTCCTCTTGCTAACATAATGAGATTCCCCCTATTAAGAGCTTTAGTCATTTTGAGAACTCATCATTTCCGGGAGTCTGTCTTTGTCCCATGTACATATATGTTTGGAAGCACCTTTCCCTCCAGCTGACTGCTAGTTGTTAAGTGTGGGCGGTGTTGTGTCTGGCGTGTTCCCATGTTGCCAGGGATGAACGGGTCGTTGAATGGGGGTGTGGCTCCAGGAAGCTCTTCAGGGAACCACAGCTTGTTCTCAGCCAAGGCAGCCTCAGAGAGCAGCAGGACCAACGGCAGGGCCCGTAGCAGCCAGGCAGAGCTGGGCCAGGCTCAGGACACCAGCGCTGCCAGCACAAAGGACAAGGTTGGTGTGGTGTCTGGAGAGGTGTTGTACGCAGGTCTACCTGGACACTTTGACAGAGAGCTGTCTGAGCTCCTCGGCAGTGGGGGATATCTGAGTCCTGATGACGAGGTTTCATTTCCATCCTGGTAGAAACGCAAGAAACCTTTGGAGACGTCCAGTGTGAGCGGCAGCGAATCAGGTTCCTCGGTTTCGTCCTGCGACGACGTGAGCAGTGACTCGGATGACCTGGAGGAAGACGAGGATGAGGATGATGATCAGAGCATCGACAGTGGCGACTCGGACTCGGAGAAGGACGACCGCTTCAAGATGAAGGTGTGTGTTTCTGCCTTCTAGGCATTCAGAACACATACTCTCTCTCTCTGTCTCTCTCTTGGTCTCTCTCTCTGTGTACGCCTCTGGCTTATGAAATGGTATATCTGGACTCACAAGGATGCATCTTAATAGCTTTTACGAGTGTCTAACGTGCGACTTTAACACATAGCAGCGGTTAGGTTTCCCTTATTTGTGGTGAAGAGCAGCTTGTGGCTTGGTGCCGTTGAATGTTAATTTGTGTTAAATGTCAAGGGCAGCATTGTGGGTGTGTGGCATGCTGGGGTCCACAGGTCCACCTCCTCCCCACCCCCCTACTGACATGACCCCCCCCTCTCTCTCCTGCCCACTCCTCTCTCCTCCCCCACCTTCCCCCCCCATGCCTCCTCCTCGTCTCTCCAGGGTGTGACCCAGGGCACGTCTCTCCAGGGTGTGACCCAGGGTACGTCTCTCCAGGGTGTGACCCAGGGCACAGCTGAGGGGATGAAGGCTGCACACCCTGAAAAGACTCCAGCCAGCCAGAGCGGGCTGTCTAAGAAGCACCGGAGAGATGGCCCCTTCTCACGCTGCCTGTCCTCCCAGGCCGGCCCTCTCCCCTCGGCCATGTCCCCGGTGGCAGGGCCCCTCTTCCAGAGCCCCAGGAGCAGGGAGGCGCAGCAGCATACCAGCGTGATCCAGGCCACGGGGCTAGCTGTCAGCAGCAGAGCCGTCCCTCTGCCCTCACACACACACAGAGAGAGCCCCTGTCTACCCCCCCGGTCCTCCCCCAAGCACTTCTCCTCCTCGCCCAAACACTTCTCCTCCTCCTCGCCCAAACACAACTCTGTTTCTTCCTCCCCTAAGCCTCTCTCCCTCTGCTCCTCCCCCAAGCCCTTGTCTCTAAGCTCCTCCCCCAAGCCTTTGTCTCTGAGCTCCTCCCCCAAGCCTCCCTCCCTCTCCCCCTCTCCCAAACCGCCAACGCTCTCCCCCTCACACCAGCCCTCCAGGTCTCGCACGTCCTCTCCCAAACCCCTGACTGAGCGCAGCAGGGCGGGGAGCAGGCCTGGCAGCAGGGGCTACTCCGACGACATGATGACACACATCAACAGCTTCCGAATACAACCGGTGGGTCTTAGTCCTTTCAGAACACAAACTGACTTCAGCAGCATGAACTTAACACATTCGTTTTTTTAGTTTTGGTTTATTCACTGAATGTGAAACGCCTGAAATGTGAAGCGAAACAGTTTTGGTCTAGTTTGTTAGCAGCATAAAGTCCTATCTCTTTTATCCTGTCTCCCAGTTGCTCACGAGAAGTTGAGCGATGAGAATTACGACACCTGTTATTTGTTGGACGTTTTAAAAGGTGTCCGGGTTTTCTCCCAGCAGAAAATGAAACATCTAAGTACTATTATCAGCACTTTGATATGGTTTCATGCTGGGCTGTTGGCCACATGACTGAAAGTGACAATGCATTTAGCTTTATTGGAAATACTTCACTAAAGCTGACAAGCAATTAACTGGCTAATGGTTTAGGATGCTTGTTGTTATCGAGAGAGAGAGAAATCTGCTTCTGTCAAAGGATTCAATTATTCCTGTTATTATGAACAGTGGTTGTGTGTGTCAATCCATAGCAAGACCTCTTCGAGCGGCCTTTTAATAACAAGATGCCTTTTGTCAAGACAAGCCGTAGATAGTCAAGGTGTGACAGTTCAGCCTGAAAAGCTGCCCAGAGCTGGAGAATGAGCAAATATTCTGCAGCTTTTCAATTAATCAGAAAGCTTCTGGCATTGACTTGTTTTTTTTTTTATATACCTCACACGTACCGACTTGATTCTTCATTGTCTCTCTGACTGAACACTATACAAGAGCACTGGGATATTCCTCCATTCACAGTCTGTATTAATGAAGGTGACTGACAGCTTGTATAATTACTTCCATTTTCTTTCTGTCTCCCGAATTCGTTTAGCCTTTTCTCTCCCAGGAGCACTTCCCACTGTCGCTGAGAAAGCAGGACTCGCTCAAGAACCAGAGGAAGATGGCCGCCTCTTCTTCCTCTTCCTCCTCCTCCTCCTCTTCCTCCTCCTTGCCTCCCCCCAGGCTGTCTCCAGAGACCCTGGCTGGTCACAAACTGACGTCCTCCCTTCAGGCCAGCCACTCCAACCTGTTCCTAGCCAACCCTCTGCTCCACCAGCAGCAGCAGCAGCAGCCTTCTAATGGCGTGATCCACAGCTCAGTCCAGGAGGCTCCCCTGGCCCTCATCACCAGGCCCCGGGGCCAGAGCACCAGGGCCCCCAGCAGGCCCCTGCTGGCTGCCACCAGCCCCCACTTCTCCATGCCCATCAACCTGAGCACCGGCACGAAGGAGGGGTCGAGCGGTGCAGTGGCCCAGGCCTCGACCTCCCCCGGCCAAGCCCACAGGCCCAGGAAGAACAAGACCCCCAAGGCTCTCCACGCCAGGAGGCCTCTCCTCCACGTCCCCCTGGCCCCCTCCCTGCACGCCCCCATGGCCCCCTCCCTGGGGGAGAGGGTCAGAGGCACTGAGTCAGACATCCCCAGCAGCAAGGACTCGGACGACTCCTTGGGGGACGAAGACGAAGATGAGGATGATGAGGATGACTCAGACGACAGTCTGTCGGGTTAGTCAGCTCCTCTCTTGAAGAAAAAGGCGATAAAGAACGGGGGGTTCGCGGCCATTCTGATTGGCTGTAACTTTAAACGCTTCGTTGCCTCTTCAGATAGGAGTCGTTCTGGAGGGTTCTAGCAGAGAGGCCTGTGATTATCAGTTTATGCGTGGCTGGGCGTGAGACGAATCCTAATTAGGATGTGATGATTTATCAGTGGTCCCTCTCCCCTAACCCCCTCCCCTCTCCCCCCACAGAGTCTGACAGTAATCTGGAGAGCGACTCCGATGGCTCTGAAGACGAGTTAAAGGACCGCGAAGACCCTGTCAGGAATCTCTCCAGAGCAGCCTCCTCCTCCTCTCTCCTCAACGCCACCTCCTCCTCCTCTCTCCTCAACCCCACGTCCTCGCTCCTCAACACCTCCTCCTCTGGTCTGTCAGCCAGCTGCTCCCCTCTCAACCTCCAGGTGGCCAGGCCCCTCAGCTTGGCCCCTCCCACCACCGTGACCAGCGCTGGGGGGGCCTTGGCCTTCCATGCCCCCCCCTCCTCAACCCACACTCTGACCACTCCACCAGGTACAGCACAGTAACCAGCCAACACCATGTTCAGTCAAACCTGAGATCTGGTGACAGGGCTGGGTTCTATCTTAATGGTTAGGGTTAGAATTTGACTGCAGACTTAAGAATTCCATTCAAATTCCCCCAGTACTTCCTTTTGGATCAAGCCTCTTTATCGTTAGATATGCATTCCACAGTGCCAGTGAGTCAGTGACCTCGGGCGTTGCCATTCACCTGTCAAGTACCTGCCCTGCTGCTGCGTTCAGGTGTGCACCTGCCCTGCTGTGTTCAGGTGTGCACCTGCCCTGCTGCGTTAAGGTGTGCACCTGCCTTGCTGTGTTCAGGTGTGCACCTGCCCTGCTGCTGTGTTCAGGTGTGCACCTGCCTTGCTGCTGTGTTCAGGTGTGCACCTGCCTTGCTGTGTTCAGGTGTGTACCTGCCTTGCTGTGTTCAGGTGTGCACCTGCCCTGCTGCTGTGTTCAGGTGTGCACCTGCCCTGCTGTGTTCAGGTGTGCACCTGCCTTGCTGTGTTCAGGTGTGCACCTGCCCTGCTGTGATCAGGTAGGCACCTGCCTTGCTGTGTTCAGGTGTGCACCTGCCTTGCTGTGTTCAGGTGTGCACCTGCCCTGCTGTGTTCAGGTGTGCACCTGCCCTGCTGTGTTCAGGTGTGCACCTGCCCTGCTGTGTTCAGGTGTGTACCTGCCTTGCTGTGTTCAGGTGTGTACCTGCCTTGCTGTGTTCAGGTGTGCACCTGCCCTGCTGTGTTCAGGTGTGCACCTGCCCTGTTGTGTTCAGGTGTGCACCTGCCCTGCTGTGTTCAGGTGTGCTACCACTCCAAGCTGAGTCACGTCACCTTATGGAGTAGGTGCCCAGGCCGCTTCGTTTTCCAGTGAGGAAAGACTGTTTCTCAGCTGTTCCTCTGGTTTAACTGGTTGTGTTGCTTATTTGATGAGTTACTTCATGTCTGGGCGTCTGTCAGTCCAACTGATGGTCGGCCTCACCAGCAGAACCTCTGGGCTGTAATTTTCTCTTTTTTTATTGGTCTTGAACAGGATTGACTGTAATAGCGCTTAATTTAATTCTGCTGTAAAATAACTCAGTACATTTTCTCTTAATTAATCGATGCTAAATGGTTCTCTTTGTATTTCATTGAATACACTACGGTGGTTAAAAGGAGTTGTTTTAAATGGTTTTGCCAAACCAAATGTTTTGGTAGTGAGTGAAGGCTGTGAGAGAAGGGTTCCCAGTGTAACTGTAGTTACTGTGGCTTTATAGCTGTGTAGCTACTGTAGCTATTGTAGCTGTGTAGCTACTGTAGCTGTGTAGCTACTGTAGCTGTGTAGCTACTGTAGCTGTGTAGCTACTGTAGCTAAGTAGCTACTGTAGCTTTATAGCTGTGTAGTTACTATAGCTAAGTAGCTACTGTAGCTTTATAGCTGTGTAACTACTATAGCTTTATAGCTACTGTTGCTGTGTAGCTACTGTTGCTGTGTAGCTACTGTTGCTGTGTAGCTACTGTAGCTGTGTAACTTTGTAGCTGTGTAGCTTTGTAGCTGTGTAGCTACTGCAGCTACGTAGTTACTGTCGCTGTGTAGCTTTGTAGCTGTGTAGCTACTGTAGCTGTGTAGCTTTGTAGCTGTGTAGCTTTGTAGCTGTGTAGTCACACTGGGCTGGGAGTCCTGCAGTCACTCCAGGTGTAAATGATTCATCTCTCTTCCTCCCAGGGTCAGGGAAGAGGAGGAGGGTGACAGACGAGAGGGAGCTGAGATTACCTCTGGAGTTTGGGTAAGATACTCAACATGCACTCGCACACACACATGCACACACACACTCACACACACACACACACATGCACGTGCACACACACACACAAACACACACGCACACGCGCACACACACACACACACACACAAACACATGCGCACGTGGAAGCCTCTGTCTGTGGTCCTTCTATTACAGTAAACATCCTAGTATTCCTGCCTCGCTCCCCTCAGAGGGTGTATCCTATGCCCAGGCACGACACAGGCCACGGCAGACAGGAAATGAGGCGCTGCACTCAGAAAGAAGGGGTTAACCACATCCAGCCTCAGTGACATAGACACACAGCATTAGCAGCTTCCCCTCCCAGCCCTCCCCTTACCACTACCTCCAACACCAACCACTAACAACCACACACATACGCACCTCCACCCCTCCAGATCTGGGTGTCTTTCATCTGCCAGTGCGGATGTTTTTCATAAACCAGTTCACAGCGGAAGAAGAGGCGCCAAGCCCCAGCTTGTATATTCCTCTGCTGCCCTGCCTCAGACCCCAGACCTGGTCTCTCTCTCCAGGGGAGAGCTACTCCTGCTGCCCTGCTGCCCTGCCTCAGACCCCAGACCTGGTCTCTCTCTCCAGGGGAGAGCTAGCCCTGCCTCAGACCCCAGACCTGGTCTCTCTCTCCAGGGGAGAGCTGGCCCTGCTGCCTGGATGGAGCTGCAGGACAGCAGGGTCCAGAGGAAATTAAACATGAAGCCAAAAGGAGCAGAGCAACATGCAGAGCAACATGCAGAGCAACACACAGAGCAACCCGCAGAGCAACATACAGAGCAACATGCAGAGCAACATACAGAGCAACATACAGAGCAACATGCAGAGCAACACGCAGAGCAACATGCAGAGCAACACGCAGAGCAACACGCAGAGCAACACGCAGAGCAACACGCAGAGCAACATGCAGAGCAACACGCAGAGCAACACGCAGAGCAACATGCAGAACGAGCTGCACTGTTTCTGGGTGCTGTGGTAGTGCACATAGCCCACGGTTGACACACACAGTAGGTTGAGGTAGCGTGTTAGCGTGTTGAGCTGAAGGCCAGGAAACAGAGGTGATGTGAGGGCGAGAGTTGACCCTTTGACCCCCGCACCCGTCTCCACAGGTGGCAGAGAGAGACTCGCATCAGAAGCGTGGCGGGGCGTCTCCAGGGCGAGGTAGCGTACTACGCACCCTGTGGGAAGAAGCTGCGGCAGTATCCTGACGTCATGAAGGTACGATAACTACACTGTCCACACCGTGCCAGGACCCCCCTCTTACACTCACAGGACTTTCTACTGTTCACAAGTGGTACACTAATGTGCATCTTATGTTAATATAAAAGTAAGGGATTTTGTTTCATATTCATATACCTACGAGGATATAACGATTTCTTTGCTGTTTGTTGGTCACGAAGACGTCGATATTGTTGTCTCACTTCATATTTTCTCTCTCTTCTATAGTATATATCCAGAAATGGAATAACTGACATCACACGTGATAATTTTAGCTTCAGTACAAAAATAAAAGTTGGTGACTTCTATGAAGCCAGAGAAGGACCACAGGTGAATACGTCTCCTCCACATCTAAAGAGCGTTGATCTTCAGCTAAGCTAAGGCAGGGCCTTGCGTAGCCTTAGACACAGCAGATTTTCAAACCAGAATCTCTTCAAAATATTTATTCCAATTGATAGAAGATATATTTCCTGGGTCTTTTCTGTACCTGTGTGGCGTCAGTAATGCAGCAGAGGAGATGACTCCCCTGCTCTCTTCTTCTAGGGTTTACACTGGAGCCTGCTGACGCAGGACGACATTGTTCCTCGCATCATAGCGATGGACGGGAGGCGAGGCCGCCAGTCCAACCCCGACCTCCCGGGGGCGCTGGAGAGCCCCCAGGCCCGGCGCAGGAAGGGGCGCCCCCTGAACGCTGGCGAGGACTTCCCAGGTGCCTCTGATGCCAAACTTCTACGCAAACTGGAAGCTCAAGGTGAGTTCCCTGTCCTTCAGCTGCCACAGAGGCTTCACCTGTAACCTCCCCTGACCCCTGACCTCTGACCTGTCCTGGTGGCAGAGATCGCACGGCAGGCAGCTCAGATCAAGATGATGAGGAAGCTGGAGAAGCAGGCTCTGGCTCGAGCAGCCAAGGAGGCCCGCAGACAGCAGGGTAGGCAGAGCCGGTCTGGGGAACGTCTGGGAGCAACGATGGGGTCTGGTCTGGTGGATCCATGCCAGCACAACACTCACTGTCTCTCATGTGTTCCTGTCAGCTGTCATGGCCGCAGAGGAGAGGAGGAAACGGAAGGAACAGATGAAGATTCTGAAGCAGCAGGTAGGTCTACAGATCTAGGTCTACGTTCTACAGTGGCACGTGTCGCCCCCTGTGGTTAGACTGCATCACACACACACACACACACACACGCACAGCAGATCTACACACAGCAGCATACCTTCATGGTACTATACGTGTGACCAGGGTAAATACTTTCATGCCTAAGCATAAAACGCTAAACGATTAAAACAAGATAAGAAATGGAAAGGCAAGCCAGGCCCTAACCTTCACGCTGCTACAGTGTGCTCATCTTCATCTGCATGGAGGCTGACTCCCTGGTCCCCTCCCCCAGCCTGCTAACATGCATGTCTGGAGACTTAATTCATCTGATCTCTCTTCCATCCTTTTACCAGGAGAAGATCAAGCGCATTCAGCAAATCCGAATGGAGAAAGAACTCCGAGCACAGCAGATTCTGGAGGTTGGTCCAAAAGAGTTATTGCAGAAACATTCTAAAACACTTCCTTTTTGCTGTTGGTAGGAATTTTTAAATCAACCAAAGGCTATTCGTAAGTTATATGGTTGCACTTTTAGTAATGTCTTGTGACTACATGTGACTAATGCTTAATTGGTTTTTGGCACACAAAAAACCCCCAGTTGAATATGAAAATCTCCTCAGAGCGTAGTGGAGTTTTACTCTCAGTATTATCTCAGACAATGGCTGCCTGAGAGTTTAACTGGAGTAGGTGAAGCCACTGACTTCTATGCACTCACTAATACAAGCTGGGGAGGATTTTAGCGTTTCTAAATCAAATTTCAGTTGACACGCTTGGCAAGCTGCTCCTAACAGGATTTCACCAGGCTCGTAATTACAGATTGAAATTTTCCTTAATTTATTCGGACTGGCTGTTGGTATTTCTGAAGCGTTACAACTATTTTGTCTTCTTTGCCTTAATGGGAGGAAATAATTATCTCATCGCACAAGATTGCAATATGTTCTGCTTTACATGGCCAGAGAGACCTTGGAACCCTCGTAGCGCCTGTTGGACATTCCACATTCATAACATTCTTTCACTGTTCTCTATCAAACAGTCCTCTTTTCTCAAACAGTAAAAACATGGAATTCTATTTGGAAAGTCCAGTGGTGAACATTGCTAGATTTAACCCAGTGATGCTCAAAGCAGGTATTACTGTGTTGTGCAGTATGTGCTGTTGGATGAGATGTGTCAAACCATTGTGTCCCCATGGTTGTGTTGCATGACCTGTAGACCTGTTTTACACAGGCTAAGAGGAAAAGGAAGGAAGATGCAGCCAATGCCAAAATATTGGAGGCTGAGAAACGAACCAAGGTTAGTTTAGATGTGCTACAGCCACCATGGGCCACCCCCCCCCCTCCTCCGCTCGCTTCTCAAGTCATACTTACCTGCAGTGACCGCCCTCCCACCACCCCTGCTCTCCCCTGTGACCCCTGACCCTCAGCCCGCCCTCTGCCCCCTCATCTCCTCCTCAGCTGAATGCACGGAGCCCTGCTAGCTTCAGGGGACTGTTTCTCAGTGCTGGGGAGAATTTACTTGGCACTCAGAGCAGAACCTTTTCCATGTTAATCAGCATCACAAAGAGACGGTGCTTTCTCCTGTCCCCTGCCTGCCTCTCGCCTGCAGAAAAGCAGCAGGCCATTTCCATCCTCAAGTCCAGCTGGACCCTGGCCGGGCGCCATTGTGAACCTGCCACTCACGTTAAAGACTCAGACTGTTCTGTGAACATCCAAGCAGGAAAAAGCCCATCTGTTTGTGTGAACATTTTGTGTGGTTGAATTGCGATGTGCGTTGTTTTCTTTGCCCCCCCCCCGCCCCCTGCCGCCCCCCTGCCCCCCTCCCTCTAATGAAGCTGATCTCTTCCTCAGGATAAGGAGCAGCGTAGACAGCAGGCTGTTCTCCTAAAACACCAGGTAAGCATCTCTGTCACCCACCACTCACTAAACAAATGCTATTATTTTTCCTTTTTCAATTTCTACTAGAAACTTTTGGGAACAGGACTCTGTTCAACTAGTTATTTTACTCCAATTATTGTCAGTCAGATTCTCTGTGGTTCATGTTTGGGTTCTTCTGGTGTATAAATGTTGGGCTTGGATGGGAGAGGCGGGATTGGGGAGGGTTCTCACAAGCTTGGCTTTCTTGACTCTATTGTGTTTTCTGTCCCATAATACTTTGCCAACTCTTTCTCCCAGGAGTTGGAGAGGCATAGACTAGATATGGTATGGGTATGTTTGTTTTTGTACATCTAACACCCGCATCGTGAACTGGTCGTGATATGGTTGTCATAGAAATGCATAAAGTGTAGCACTGGCTGCAGTCATACTACATTCTACTGCATGGCTTTTTTTTTCCTCCAGCAAAGTGCATTGTTACGTGTGCTCTATATGTCGGGCAGAGAAAGCTGCAGGATGTGTAGATTAGGACAGTAGTGACGCTACACAGTCTCTCTCAGACCAGCACCATCAGTAGGGTCCAATGCACTGTCATCATACTGATGAAAGCCTCACAGACATCTGTTTGGTACTGGATGCAGGTGCTTGATGTCCCATCATGGGTGTGTGTGTGTGTTGTGTGTGTGTTGTGGTTGTTGTGTGTGTGTTGTGGTTGTGTGCGTGTTGTGGTTGTGTGAGTGTTGTGGTTGTGTGTGGGTGTGTGTGTGTGTGTTGTGTGTGTGTCGTATAGTTTGTGGACTGTTTCATCTCATCGTCGGTCTCAGTTGAAACCGCCAAATATCAGGAGGCCTGACGCTCGTTCCTGATGTGTTTGGTGTTTGTTCATATGTGCAACTGTTGACTTTCTTAAGGGTCTTACATTAGACTAAACTATGTGCAATGCTAAATGCAGACAGTTACAGTGTTATTATAATAAACCCACACATCAAGCCGCTAAGATGAACCACTCTAAAGCTGATCCTTTTGATCCAGAGTAAATACAACGTGTAAGGAGACAGGTTACTAAGACTGCTTTGTCAAGACTGCATCTCTAGCTGTGTTTGACATGAGGATCTTCATGACAGAAGCTGGTAGTTTTCATCATGGTCCCTTCAGTCTGATCAGATCCTAGCAGCAGCAGTAGATTGTGTGGCTGTTCAGCAGCTTGTAGCGTGCTTACTGCCAGCGTTTCCAGACGCTTCACTTCTAGCTAATGCTTCACATTAGACTCTAATAACCCTCGCTCAGCTTCGCCCTCAAACCTGCTGCTTTTGTCAGTTATCTTTTCAGTCATCCTGACCTATGACCCCCCTCAGCTGTACCGCTCGGTGTCCATACATGTGCCATTACATATTGTGGTCACCACTTGCTACTCGGTGTTGTCCAGTGCAGTGTGTGTGTGTGTGTGTGTGTGTGTGTGTGTGTGTGTGTGTGGCGGCTCTGGCGAGGTGTGTGACTGTGTGTTTTGGGGCCTATCAGGAACGGGAGAGACGGAGACAGCACATGATGCTTATCAAAGCCATGGATGCTCGGAAGAAGGCGGAGGTATGTGATGCAGGACCAGACCCTTCTCTCCATGACAACCTCACAGTCAGGCCGTTTCTGTCCTCCTCCTCTCTTCCTCTACTTTCTTTCATTCTAAACTATATGGAGTGTGAATAAAACCCAGAATTGAGCCCTAAGCAATTTTCTGTGAAAGTACTGCAATTTATAAGCATGGCAGAGTGTTGGGGCTGAATTGTAATGACATAATCCTTAACACGATTGTCTGCAGCGGGGCCGATAGCCACGCGCTGTTAACTTGTCTGTAATTTGGCCCAAGGAGAGGGAGCGTCTGAAGCAGGAGAAGAAGGATGAGAAGCGCTTAAACAAGGAGAGGAGTAATGAGCTAGTGAGGCTGAGCTGCTGGGAATGGCAAGTAGCTCGACAGTAACCTTACCGAACACATTGACGCCTCTCGTTTCTGTAACGGTATCACACACCTGTATAGCTATTGACCCGAGGAGAGGAGGAAGCATTAGAGCGGCCAGGCAGGAAGGTAGAAGAGCGGAAGTTATAAATAACAGGGAAGTTAGGAGGAGCAAAGCATGTCGATTGCGAATTTGAGAAGGAGGTCGGCGGGCATCGGACAAGAAAACGACTTTGACATGGAGCGAGAGCGTAGGATGGACGGGCACTGAAAGAGTCAGAAAGAGGAAGCAGAGGACGAGAGCTGGAGGAGAGGATGGGAGCAGGGGAGAAAGAGGACAAGAGACAGGGACTGAGGAGGAGCTGAGCGAGGAACAGGACAGAGGCAGCAGAGGGAAGCGGAGAAGGACGAACGACCAGGAGCCGCCCCTTAGACAGCAGACTGCAGGAGAAGAGATAGGAGACGGCACGCGAAGAGGAGCAACCGAGGCAGAGGAGGAGGCTAGAGGGAGAGGAGGAGGAGAAGGGTGAAAGAGGGCGAGGCTAAGGAAAGACGGAAGCTAGGGTGAGGAGAGAGGAGAAGGCTAAGGAGGAAGAGCTAGAGGGAGAGGCTGAAGAGAGAGGCTGAGGAGGAGAGTTAGGAGAGGAGGCTGAGGAGGAGGAGGCTGAGGAGGGAGGAGGAGGCGGAGGAGGGAGAGGCTGAGAGGAAGGAGAGGGCTGAGGAGGAGGAGTTGGGAAGGAGCAGTAGAGGAGGAGCTGAGAGGCTGAGAGGAGCAGAGAGTCACTAGTACATCAACAAACTCTCGACGGTAACAGAAAAGATGTTTAATCAACTTTGTGTTTACTATTATGTGTTCTTCAACGTTTACAAAGAATTATCAATATTAAAACATTTTTTTGTTTTCTTGTGAACCCAGTAACTATCTGTAAATGTACAGTGCTAATCCATCCCATGTAAGTGTCTAAAAGCGAGTATCTATGTACAACTGAGCCCCTAGCTGATAGGAATGCCTCTGGTACTCCACTAGGGTATTGTGTCCTAGCCACACCACATCTCTAGACGACTTCCTCATTAATCCCTCAAGGAATAGTATTGCGCTCCGTTACTGCCTTCATCGCGCCGCTTCCTCACTACGTCACATGAACCACCACCGCCGTAAGCAAGTCCCACTCTTCCTGCAGACCAGATGAATGTTTTGCTCCACATAGTCAAATACTACATTTCTACTGTCTGTTTTTACAGACAGACAGACAGACAGACAGACAGACAGACAGACAGACAGACAGACAGACAGACAGACAGACAGACAGACAGACAGACAGAGTTAGCAATGTCTCTCAGACTTCTCTCCTCTGAGCCTCATCTGCTATGAAGAAGCTCTGTCAATCCAAGCCTAATACTGCAATATGTGTGTCTATGTGTGTCACAATATATCCATGCAGTTGTGTTGCTGCATCATTCAGTTAGTGTAGTGAGCTGTAGGATAGAGACAGAACGCAGTCTGGTCAGTGTAGTACAGTGTATCGTTCAATGACAGTAGTGTTGTAATGGTGTAGAACTTGTGTTATGAGTGTAAGGTTAGTTGTCTGAGCATGTTGTCCCTGTGTGTCTAGCCGCTGCCAGAACTGTCCCGGATCTCTGGCCTGGTCCTCCCAGGAAGTACGTTCTCTGACTGCCTCATGGTCATCCAGTTCCTGCGCAGCTATGGCAAGGTGCTGGGCCTGGACTGCAGCTCCCAGGTGGCCTCACTCAGCACGCTCCAGGAGGGACTGCTGAACATCAGCCCTGCTGCTGCTCGAGTACAGGACCTGCTGGTGGCCATGCTCTCTACTGCTGTGTGTGACCCGGGCCTGCCTCCTGGACATCGGGTGAGACACGCACAGTCACGCACGACATTCACTCAGAGACACACACACATACATGAAGAACCTCCACACAGTAACACACACACATAAAGAACATGGACACAGTAACACACACACAGTAAAGAACATTCACTCAGAGACACACACACATACATGAAGAACCTCCACACAGTAACACACACACGTAAAGAACATTCACACTGTAACACACACACAGTAAAGAACATTCACTCAGAGACACACACACATACATGAAGAATCTCCACACAGTAACAAACACACACACGTAAAGAACATTCACACAGTAACACACACACATAGAGAACATTCACACAGTAACACACATGCTTAAAGAGCATTCACTCAGAGACACACACACACATAAAGAATCTCCACACAGTAACACACACACGTAAAGAACATTCACACAATAACACACACACAGAGAACATGGACACATACGTTGTCACAGTTCTCACAGTACTCGGTTACCATGCAGTAGGACATAGGAGGTAGTCACCAGGATCTCAGAGCATAGGAGGTAGCCACCATGATCTCAGAGCATAGGAGGTAGCCACCATGATCCCAGAGCATAGGAGGTAGCCACCATGATCTCAGAGCATAGGAGGTAGTCACCAGGATCCCAGAGCATAGGAGGTAGTCACCAGGATCCCAGAGCATAGGAGGTAGTCACCAGGATCCCAGAGCATAGGAGGTAGCCACCAGGATCCTAGGACATAGGAGGTAGCCACCAGGATCTCAGAGCATAGGAGGTAGTCACCAGGATCCCAGAGCATAGGAGGTAGCCACCGTGATCTCAGAGCATAGGAGGTAGTCACCAGGATCTCAAAGCATAGGAGGTAGTCACCGTGATCTCAGAGCATAGGAGGTAGCCACCGTGATCTCAGAGCATAGGAGGTAGCCACCATGATCCCAGAGCATAGGAGGTAGCCACCATGATCCTAGGACATAGGAGGTAGCCACCAGGATCTCAGAGCATAGGAGGTAGTCACCAGGATCCCAGAGCATAGGAGGTAGCCACCATGATCGCAGAGCATAGGAGGTAGCCACCAGGATCTCAGAGCATAGGAGGTAGTCACCAGGATCTCAGGGCAGGAGGCAGTGCAGTAGAGACAGGCTTGTCTCCGTATGACTGCATGCTGCTCTCCTCTCTCCTAGTAATCAGAACACACAAGTGGGATGTTATCAATATCTAGCTTTCTGTGGGGCTAAGTGAAGAAGCTTATCTGTTTTAGAGGGGATCGCTGTTTAGAGCGCTTAATGCAGCTTTCTACAGCTAAACCAGAAATTTTAATTCATCCCTAAAGCCATTTCTTCATGCTAATCTGCCTGGCTTAGTTACGCCTTTATGTGACTTTCCACGATTTTCTTCAAGGAACCCAGCTGACTGGCTCATATTATGAAGCCTTAAAGCACATTTAGGAAGATCCTCTTCTGTAGAAACAGTGTTCTGCTGTCTGATTCAGTTCTGCCTGAATCAGTCCTGCCTGAATCAGTCCTGCCTGAATCAGTCCTGCCTGAATCAGTCCTGCCTAAATCAGTCCTGTCTGATTCAATCCTGTCTGATTCAGTCCTGCTTGAATCAGTCCTGTCTGTATCAGTCCTGCCTGAATCAGTTCTGCCTGAATCAGTTCTGCCTGAATCAGTCCTGCCTGAATCAGTTCTGCCTGAATCAGTCCTGCCTGAATCAGTCCTGCCTAAATCAGTCCTGCCTGAATCAGTCCTGCCTGAATCAGTCCTGTCTGATTCAGTCCTGCCTGATTCAGTCCTGCCTGAATCAGTCCTGTCTGTATCAGTCCTGTCTGATTCAGTCCTGCTTGAATCAGTCCTGCCTAAGTCAGTCCTGCCTGAATCAGTCCTGCCTAAATCAGTCCTGTCTGATTCAGTCCTGTCTGTATCAGTCCTGTCTGATTCAGTCCTGTCTGATTCAGTCCTGTCTGATTCAGTCATGTCTGATTCAGTCCTGTCTGATTCAGTCCTGTCTGATTCAGTCCTGCTTGAATCAGTCCTGTCTGATTCAGTCCTGTCTGATTCAGTCCTGCCTGATTCAGTCCTGTCTGATTCAGTCCTGCTTGAATCAGTCCTGCCTGATTCAGTCCTGCCTGATTCAGTCCTGCCTGATTCAGTCCTGCTTGAATCAGTCCTGCCTGATTCAGTCCTGTCTGATTCAGTCCTGCCTGATTCAGGCTCTTGTCCTCTCTGAAGCAGAAAGGCCTCTGCACTGAACTGTGAGCCCATCAATGCAGATCAAAGTCAGAATGAAGAATATCACTGAAAACTGCATGATCTCATATGACATAATAAGCCATGTAACAGTGTGACACTGTGACTAAGAACTCATTAACTATATCACATCCCATAATAAGTCTAATGGTTTCCCCCAGACCAAGACCGCCCTGGGAGATCACCTGACCAACGTAGGCATCAACAGGGACAACGTGTCAGAGATCCTGCAGATCTTCATGGAGGCTCACTGTGACCAGCAGCCAGAGCTGCTGCCTCTGGCCTTCAGCCTGAAGACCAGGGCCTTCCAGGCTCACACACCCGCCCAGAAGGCCTCCATCCTGGGGTTCCTGGTCAACGAGCTCTCCTGCAGCAAGAGTGTGGTCAGGTACGAGTCACACAGGAAACCATCACATTCAAACAGGAAACCATCACAGCCACCCAGGAAACCATCACATTCACACAGAAAACCATCACATTCACAAAGGAAACCATCAAATTCACACAGGAAACCATCAAATTCACACAGGAAACCATCACAGCCACACAGGAAACCATCACAGCCACACAGGAAACCATCACATTCACACAGGAAACCATCAAATTCACACAGGAAACCATCACATTAACACAGGAAACCATCACAGCCACACAGGAAACCATCACAGCCACACAGTCTGTTTGGGTCTTTCCCAATGTTACCTGAGTTTCACTTTATACAGCATCAAATAACAAGTCAGTACAACCAAATATCTTCCTAACACAGCAGCTGATGTGGGGATGATGGTCATCTTTGTTTAGCTGGAGTGAACACTTGTTTTATTCATTGGGACATGCATTTTTTATGTAGCGTGACCGATATCAAAAGAAATTTGAGAGAAGTTGGGTGCCGACTGGTCTGTTTCATTGAGTTACGTCAAACATGAGGCCATCTATTTTACATGAGAGGGAGAACCTGCACATGCAATGCTGTGAAACAGCCCCCTGTGTTTACAAGTCTGTCACAGTGTCTGTGCTTCTCCTCTGAGCACAGGCACTGCTGCTGATGTTCATCCTGTTAGAGGCCTACCATTTTAGGCCATGCAACGAACTGACAAGTTTGCCTTTTTTTTGCAGTGAGATTGACAAAAACATTGACCACATGACCAATCTGAGAAAGGACAAGTGGTTCCTCGAGGGAAATCTACGCAAGTAAGGACCTGCAGTGTCTCATCAAAATATCATCCGAAAGATTAAATCATAGAGACCTCACATAACTCCTCCCCCCTCCCCCTCTCCCTCCCCCCTCCTCCTCCCCCTCCCCCTCCCCCCAGACTGAGAGTCATCCACGCCAAGAAGACAGGGAAGCGTGACAGCAGCGTGGGGGGGGAGGAGGGTGCAGGCCTGGGCACCCCCACCCCCGGACGCAAGCGCAAGAGGAAAGCTGCTGACAGCGAGGAAGAGGAGGACGACGAGGACAGCGAGGAGCAGGGAGACGAGGAGGAGGAGGAGGAGGAGGACGAGGAGGGCAACGGGAAGAGGGGAAAGAAGGCGGAGACCTGTGAGGAGGAGGTGAGGAGGGAGATGAGGAGGGTAAGGGGGGAGATGTGGAGGAGGAGGTGAGGGAGGAGGAGGAGAGGAGGGAGATGTGGAGGAGGAGGTGAGGGAGACAGGGAGAAGGAGGAGGAGAGGAGGGAGATGAGGAGGGTAAGGGGGGAGATGTGGAGGAGGAGGTGAGGGAGGAGAGTGCTGGCGTCTCCAGGCAGGAGATGAACAACGGCGGAGGTGATTGTTTGTGATGTGTGAATATTAACCTTCTTTGTGATACCCTGCTAACTGCCTCTCTCCTTCCTCCAGGATGATGGCGACCAGACGGCTAGCGTGGAAGAGCTGGAGAAACAGTTAGAAAAGCTGACCAGGGTGAGCAAACAGCAGGAGGGCAGACAGCAGGAGGGCCAACAGCAGGAGGGCCAACAGCAGGAGGGCCAATGCAGGTCAGACCTACCCAGGCGCTGACACCCTCTGTGCTTGTGTTGTCTCCCTGCAGCAGCAGAGCCAGATCCGAAGGAAGCTGTTTGAGTCGTCACACTCCCTACGCTCCATGATGTTTGGCCAGGATCGCTACAAGAGACGCTACTGGGTTCTACCACAGTGTGGGGGCATCTTTGTGGAGGGCATGGAGAGTGGAGAAGGTCAATACTTTTCCATGTAACTGACATGTAATGTACAATATGTACTATATGTATATACCTAGATATGTGTTCAAATTCATTAGTCCTATAAATTGACTTAAATATATAAAATAAATATGTTTATACAACACACACGTCTTACGTTAGATGTGGAAGTTGCTGTTCAGAACAGTAGGACAGATAGTTTGTTGTTTGGAGAGTGTTTAAATGAGGATACTGTGTGTGTGTGTGTGTGTGTGTGTGTGTGTGTGTGTGTTGTTCAGGCCCAGAGGAGCTGGAGAAGGAGAGGCAGAGGAGCAAGAAGGAGGTGCAGGTGAAGGAGGAGCAGCTGGAGGAGTTGGAGGAGAAGCCTGGAGCCTGCAGTCTGGAGCAGGGCTCTCCCAGAGATGCAGCCACTCCAGAGAACCAGCCAGACAAGGACTCCCTCAACCTGTTCCTCCAGAAGCCTGGCTCCTTCTCCAAGCTCAGCAAGCTGCTGGAAGTGGCTAAGATGTCCCCGGACTCTGACAGCCACTCCCACAGCCATGGCAGCAGTCCTGCCAAACCCTCCACCTCTGTGTCCTCCCCTGTCCACCCCAGCGCTCAGACTACACTACCCAGCAGCCCCTACACCTCTGCCTCCTCCCAGCCGGGCGTGGAGGCCAGACTGGAGCCAGGCTCTGTCCAGGCTGCCCCCTACCTCAGCCCAGGCAGGCTGCCCTCCAGCCCCCAGCAGCCCCTGCTGCCCCTGCTGCCCAGCGACCAGCTGCTTCGGGTGCTGACAGAGAAGACTGGACACTGGTTCAGCCTGCTGCCACGTTCGCCCTGCGACGGCTCCTCCGTCACCTCCCCTGGGTCCACCCCCTCGGTTCTGCCCTCCTCCTCCCCTCCTGAGCCCGCCACCCACGCCACCCTGCCCAGGTCCCCCTCGGCGCTGTCCCCTACCCCCCCAGCCCCCTCTACAGCAGCCAGCCCTGGGAACCCCATGGCTGGGATCAGCTCTTTTGGGTTCTCCTCCCTTCAGGTAAGTGGGTTTTCTCTCCACATATTTGAGAAGATTACTGAACACTCACTACAGAATACTCACTACTGAATACTCACTACAGAATACTCACTACTGAACACTCACTACTGAACACTCACTACTGAATACTCACTACTGAACACTCACTACTGAATACTCACCACAGAGTACTCACAATCTGTCAGTAAATTAGACCTGTGAAGACATGTCTTCTAGTCAGTGGCTGGGTGTTGAGTGGCTGGGTGTTGAATGGCTGGGTGTTGACTGACTGGGTGTTGAGTGGCTGGGTGTTGACTGACTGGGTGTTGAATGGCTGGGTGTTGACTGACTGGGTGTTGAGTGGCTGGGTGTTGACTGACTGGGCGTTGAATGGCTGGGTGTTGAGTGGCTGGGTGTTGATGGTGCTGTGTGGTTGTTCCTCCAGCAGGTGAAGTCTGGCCTTCTGATGGGGCTGCCGTTCTGCGGCTGGCCCAGCGGGATGATGAGTCCTGGGCTAGCCTTCCCTGGCAGCCCCCTGAACCCCCTCCTGGGTGCCGCGGCCTACCAGCCAGGGGAAGGGGGACAGGGGAACCCCTTCCTGGCCCCCAGCATCTCCACCAGCAAGAGCGAGTCCCCAGGGCCCCTGGGAGAGAAGCCCCCCTCAGCCCCGTCCCCCGCAGTGGAGCTGGCCAGGAACCAGGACTACACCAGCCCCCTGCCCATCCCAGAGGGTAGGCCTGCCCCCCGCCCCCAGAGACATACCCAGACACTCACACAACCACAGATCCTCCATGCTGTCCCCCAGTGTGTTAATGATGAACGCTGTGACACTGTGTGTGTGTGTGTGTGTGTGTGTGTGTGTGTGTGTGTGTGTGTGTGTGTGTGTGTGTGCGTGTGTGCGTGCGTGCAGAGATGCTGTGTGGCTGGTGGAAGGTGTCTAACCTGGAGGAGGTGCGAGGCCTGGTGAAGGCTCTTCACAGCCGTGGCGTCAGAGAAAAGGCTCTGCAGAAACAGATCCAGAAGCATATGGAGCACATGGCTCAGGCCTGTGCCAAGAACAAAGATGGTGAGGCTCTCCTCTCCTGTCTTCCCCTCGCCTTGCCTCCCTCCTCTCCTTCCCTCCTCCTGTCCTCTCCTTCCCTCCTCCTCTCCTCCCTCTCCTTCCCCCCTCCTCCTCTCCTTCCCTTCCACCCTCCTCCTCTCCTTCCCTTCCCTCCCCCCTCCTCCCTTCCTCTCCTTCCCTTCCCTCCCCCCCTCCTCCTCTCCTTCCC
>BROE01000022.1:19152369-19199100 GCA_036571765.1 Plecoglossus altivelis
GTACGGGTAATCCGTAGCCCAATTGAAAACCGAGGAACTGCCTAGGATAACTGCTGCCGTTACATAGGAGCTACCAGTTTGGGTAGGGCTGGAGCATCGCGGCGGCACGTGTGTGTGTTGGGGTCACTCAACTAGGGACAGGGAGAGTGCAAGCGCGTCCGAGTCCCTGGGAGGACAGGGTGGGCGCACCTGCGCGCCGCCGGTCAACTCGGCCATGCTCTAACGTAGCAGGTGTCCCCTGTATATCAGGGTTATACATCAGACAGTATCACATGGAGGCGGCGAATTCCGACTACGTGGGGGAACCGCTAATCGTGCGAGCGGCATCCTGTTGCGGCCCTGGTGAGGATGGAGACTGGTTTTATGTGTGTCACAACAGGAGGTGGCCGCTGGGGCGAGTTGAATCGACGGCCTGGTCTTAAATGGGTTGGAATGGTTTTCATAACGAGTTTGCGAAGCCCGAGGGAGGCGTTTCACGAAGACAACCCTGTTTTGTGAGCCGAGGACCTCGCGTGCAATGGTTTTAGCGTGGCTGTCCTTGAACTGAGGGTAAGTGGGCGGGGCAGGACGGTATTCGGGAGACAAGCGTTGTTGTGGATTAGGATATAACTTGGTTAAAAACGAGTGTAAGATATAGGGTGGCGAGAGGGCTATCTATGCCATGCTACTTCTTCACTCCTGTATTGTTTGTTTGATTCTGACAGAAATGGAAGGTGTCCACCCCCCCTGGCTGCTGGCGTTGGTCTGGTCAGACGGAGGGAATCTGCTAATTGTCGTTCGCTTGGCAAGGGCTGGGTAGGGCGAGGGTCAGCTGGAGATGTCACGTTTCAGAGGCGACAACGTACATGCAGCAGAACGCTTCAGTCTGCTGAGCAAGGTGAGACACGTAGACACCACACACACACACCCACACACACACACGCACTCACACATACACACACACTCACACACACATACATGAATGCTCACACTCTCACACAAACTCTCACACACACACACACATGAACGCACACACACACACACATACACATGAACACACACACTCCCACACACTTACATGAAGGCACGCACCAACACATGCATACACACAATCTCTTCTCCAGGATTGTAACTTCAGATTGGACTGGCCAATATATTTGCCTGTTATTTCTGTTCTAATCTCTTGTAAATTCCCAAAATGGTCATCGTTACCCGAGGGTTTAAGAGCAGCAGAATAACCATCTCTTAAATATCCTTTATCTGGGATATAAATCTCTTACATCATGCTATAGCCCACCAGATGACCTTAGAAAACGGATAATCCCTCCGAAAATGGGATTGGTGAATCTGGGCTGAGCCATGGTTTCACTGGCTGCCTCGTTCTATGTTGAAATGCAGCCATGCGGAGTCAGGCCTGCCTGCCTGCCTGCCTGCCTGCCTGCCTGCCTGCCTGCCTGCCTGCCTGCCTGCCTGCCTGCCTGCCTGCCTGCCTGCGGAGACTCTTTATTACTCTTATGTGTTTGTTCTTATGTGTTTGCATACTTGCCCGCTAACTCGCTAACCTGCTAACCCGCCATCTTTGGCCAAGAACACTTTTGATTTTTTACGGTCTTGAGTAAATGAGATTCCACCCTGTTACTTCATGAAATATTCATAAGGCTCTGCGTTTGTAACAGACACCTTCCTGCTCTGACTCAGGAACAATCTCCATATCACATGTTCAGCAGATCCCTACGGACTGCAGCCCTGCGGACCCCAGCCCTGCGGACCCCAGCCCTGCGGACCCCAGCCCTATGAAGCCCATCCCTGCGGACCCCAGCCCTGCGTACCCCAGCCCTGCGGACCCCAGCCCTATGAAGCCCAGCCCTGCGGACCCCAGCCCTGCGGACCCCATCCCTGCGTACCCCAGCCCTGCGTACCCCAGCCCTGCGTACCCCAGCCCTATGAAGCCCAGCCCTGCGGACCCCAGCCCTATGAAGCCCAGCCCTGCGGACCCCAGCCCTGCGGACCCCAGCCCTGCGGACCCCATCCCTGCGGACCCCATCCCTGCGGACCCCATCCCTGCGTACCCCAGCCATATGAAGCCCAGCCCTGCGGACCCCATCCCTGCGGACCCCATCCCTGCGTACCCCAGCCCTATGAAGCCCAGCCCTGCGGACCCCATCCCTGCGGACCCCATCCCTGCGGACCCCATCCCTGCGTACCCCAGCCCTATGAAGCCCAGCCCTGCGGACCCCATCCCTGCGTACCCCAGCCCTGCGTACCCCATCCCTGCGTACCCCAGCCCTATGAAGCCCAGCCCTGCGGACCACAGCCCTGCCTCAGAGTTGAGGGTAAGAATGAGGTGCAGAGCAGCTGTGACTGGCTACATGGAAATGAAGCAGATAAACACAGAGGAGAGTGAATGTCAGCTGTTGTCATGCAGACACTGAGAGACCCTGTTCAGAACAGTTCGCTCCTCTTACCCACAACTAGAGTACATCGGATGATTGACTGGTTCAGCAGGTTGATTGGTTTCAGCGTGTCGCCCCGAGGGACTTGGTCTGTTTGTGATGCCAGTGTTGTCTCTCCTGGTGGCATGTTTAGCGTGTGTGTTTTACAGTACCCGGCCCTTGTGGAAGCAGGTTAGGAGAGAGTGCTTCAACACATCACTCCTCGTCGTCAAGGCGAGAGGTAAGCATGGCGACCCTCATTCCGTTCTCATCAGCACCGTGCAGGACTCAGAGGATGAATGACAGCATCCTATCTCCAGTCGGCAGGTGTATCCAGGGCCCTGCCAGTGGACAGGCCTGCTGTCTCCCAAACCTGAATCATGCCCACTATTCAGATGTCTGTTCCATTGTATGGCTGCTGGTTTGACAGTGGAAACAATGCAATCTGTCATCGTGTGAGGCATATTCTGCACTGTGTGTTAGGTGATAACATGTGCCCTCCAAGACTGGCTTGTCTCCTGTGGGATAACAAGACTCAGCCCTCAGCAACTACAGTTCCCAGAATCCCTCAGGACAGGGTGAACGTCTCCCTCTCTGTGAGAGAAGCTGGATCACCAGACTCTGATCCAGGAGCTCCAGAGATCTGAAGGACGTCATGTCAGGCCAGCTGAGTTCATGTTACCAGGGTCTGTCTGTGGAGACTCGGCTGATACCACAGACACCTTGTCAGTAATGTGTATAAACCTGCTATGGTGCATCCTGTAATGCTGTTATACTGATGTTCCAGATGATCTGCTGTAGAGCACTACAGGTGCTCACTCTGAGCTTGTTGTGGCTGCTCAGTGTCGAGTCTGCCTGGTCGGATCCTGAGGATGGTGTAGGAGGAGCTATGGAAGGTGGAGGAGGAGCTATGGAAGGTGGAGGAGGAGCTATGGAAGGTGGAGGAGGAGCTATGGAAGGTGGAGGAGGAGCTACGGAAGGTGGAGGAGGAGCTACGGAAGGTGGAGGAGGAGCTATGGAAGGTAGAGGAGGAGCTATGTCCCCATCACCAGGGAGCTAACGAGGGAGTCCAGTGTCGCTTCAGGTCAGAGCAGCCTTGCCTGCTGAGCATGCACATGTTTTATATGAGAAAGAGGAGACTTATGTCACTGAAGTCCTCCCAGTAGATCCTACTGGAAGATCGAACTTCCTCTAGAAGGCAGAGTCACGGTTCACTACCAACCACTATTACTGCCTCAGTAGTCATTAGGCCCTTGACCAATATTGATGAAATAAGCGCACTAACAGGAATGCAGAACATGAAATTACATGCTTGTGTGCTTTGTAAATAGCCACAGACTAGGGTGGCAATGTTTCATCTGCACAGTCTGTAGTCGCGTACAGTAATAAACCAGAGAGGGGAACATTTCTGGGTAAATTGTGAAGTGTGCTTTTATCTGGGTCAGTTCATTTATTAACTATGTCACCCCCCACCCATATCGGACTGTTTCAAGGAATATATGGCTATAATGTTCGTAACTAGCATGTTTTTGAGGGCAGATACTGCTAATACTAACCTAACCGATACAACAGAGTTGTTTTGTAGCCTACTTGGGTAACGTATGAACACTGTGGCCAGCTGTTTGTTGATTCAACTAAAGTAGAGTTGGAGTCGAATTTAAAGCCCATACATCGATACATATCGATTTATTTCATTTGATTGAATCTGTGAAATCAATATTTTTCCCGAGAATAACTAATCACACCGGATGCTATGTGAAAATGTATTGACGAATGTCGCTAGCTAGCATAACCCTTACTGAAGCTCCCAGTACGTAGCATCCATGACTTCATGTAGCGTCGGGTGTCGCTAAGACATACATATACAATATATACGATATAGTTCCTTTCTGAGAGCAATCTCGGTCATTCTTGTCTTTATCCAGGGCACAAACTACACTGCGGTGCTATTTCACAAACTGACAGTGTTAGTGAAACAGGTATCATCTAATGCAAAGAGGGAAACTAATGGAGAGAATTGGACTGTGGCCTATTTATTATTCATATCCTGTTATTATGTGAACGGTTCTTTTCCAGGGTTTCTATCGGCTTCTATCGGAGTTGCGCTCAGACGTCACGCATGTCTAAGACAAGCAGCTGCTGTTTCACAGAGAACAAGGCAGCAACACAACTCATCTCTTCTGCGTGTTTATTGAACCCTGCGGTGGCTAAGGCAGGATTGTTCCTGGATGGGAGGTGAACACAGGTAATATAGCTCACAAAACTGAAGACATTGCAACAATTGCAAGAAACATACATGGTCAAATAGAACTGTTGGTCCATGCCCCTAAACCATTCAGTTTGATAGAATTTCTCTTTATAATAAACTGCAGTTGTGGCATGCACTTAAACCAATATTACCAACAACATATTTAGTATTGAAATCGTAAAATGTCTTAGTAGCTGTGCAAAAATAACTATATAAAATATATTGCTTTTACAATTAACCAAGCCGAAGGCGCTGTAAATAAATTAAACTAGTCAGCAACAACAAGCATATACAGAGATCTAGTCTCAATGTTATTGGCCGATTTATAGAATGTACAAACATATAAACAAATACAGTTTTTAGAACCTTGAACACCATCTGAACCAAATTGTGCATCAAACAAAACACACCTTGTTCATAATTTAGGAATGGGTCAACACACACTGACGGACCTTCACTCAAAGAAATGAAAAACAACGTGTGGATATTTACACTGAGCTCCTCTGTTCCTAGAACAGTGCCTCTTCCAGACAGCTCATCTACTGCCTCACATCCTCTCTACCATCAGTACCAAAGACAGAACAAACACAGGCCACACACAGTGATAACATGAAGCTGTAAAAGACAGTAGGTTTGTGTAAGCACTCGAAAGGCCTGTGTAAATGTGTGGTTTAAAGTGCTTTCTGTCCCGTGACATGTTGGCGGTTTAAACATCCCATAAACATCCAGGTGTAGCGACTCTTGAGCGAGGGGGAGGTCCTGGCACAGCATGCCGAGGAAGGAGATGTGTGGACCAATCAGCACAAGCGACACTAGACTTCAGAACCAATCAATACGCTGTGTGTTGAACGCAGAAAGAAAAACAATCTTCTTGAGGGGGGTGTGAAGTTGTCTGAAAACCCATGTTCTTTTTGGATGGACTGGTAAAAACAAAGGTTCTTCCTGCCTTGAACATTTCTCCTATCATCTGTGTATATACGAGTGCATGAGAGACAGTCTCCGCCTCTCTAGACGTTGGACTCTATAAACGATCGCTTTGGTTTCATGGCGGCTGTGTGGAGAGCAGGGTTGTCTCTTAGCAGGCTGGGCTGCCTGGTCTTGCTGTCCAGGCAGGGCTGAGACAGGGGCCCCAGAACAGGCTTGGACTCCTTGTAACAGGAGGCCGGGCCGTGGCAGAACTTGTCTGCGTACTCCTTGGTGTGCATGCCGTTCTGGAAGCCCCCGGAGCCCTGGACTGGCTGCTGCTCTGGGAAGGCCAGGTCACAGCTGGATGAAGGCAGGACCAGGGGGGACATGGTGTGGCCCACCAGCCCCTCAGAGGAGTGACTCTGCCAGCTGCGTCCAGCCGACTGCAGCCCCTGGTGATGCTGCTGCTGCTGCTGCTGCTGCTGTTGCTGAACAAATCGAGCCGTCTTGTCCATGATGCCCATGAAAGGTCTGGGTTTGTACTCAGCCGTGTTGGTGTTGGCGCCGCCCTGCTGGCTGTGCTTGGTCTTGTCTGAAGGGGTCTTAGCGCGGACATCAGGTCCCTGGAGCTTCCCACTGTCTGACAGACTGCTGCTGGAAGCCAGACTGCTGGTGGAGCTGGACACCCTGATGCTGCCTGCAGCTGCCCCAGGATCCTTCCTCAGCTCAGGGTTAGGCTGGTGGGGAGGCCCCAGGGCAAGTGCATCCAGGGAGGACACAGAGTGGGCAGACAGCCTCTCCAGGCCCCTGGAGCCGCAGGAGGAGAAAGAGGCCTGGGACTGGGAGGAATGCAGGCTCTCACCGTCGCTGTGGACCACCACAGAGCGCTCGTACCCAGGTTCCTCTGCAGGAGGAGGCAGAGGGTTGATGTCTGGCCTGGGTTTCAGCTTGCAGGACATGTGTCTGCTGGGTAGGGGGCTGGAGGGGCCGTAGAGGGACTGGGACCTGGGCCCCACTCCTGCCCGGCCCCCTGCACCTACCCGGCCCCCAGCCTGCAGGGAGCTCATGTGCTGGTTGGTCTTGACAATCTGGGCCTGCTTGGAGGGCTGCAGCACCAGTCCTTGGGGGGCCAGGGGCTCCCTGGTGTGGTGCAGGGGGGGCCTTGTGCTCTGGTTGTGCTGGGACAAACTGAGGGAGTACATGTTTTGAGGCCAGTCAGCTCTGCTGCTGTGCTGCGATGACTCCTCTTCATCTTCATCCTCCTCATCTTCCTCTTCTTCCACATCCCTGCGGACCTCCAGACACCTGTGCTCGGGGCGGCAAGCTCCCTCCGCTGCCCCCTCCTCCTGGTCTGGGTCTGAGTCTTGGCTAGGCTGGGCCTGGCAGGGGGCCGCCCCCTGGGGCTTGCTCTGGGAGCGCTGCATCTGTTTACACTCCTCCTCTACACGCGCCAGGAGTCGGCGGATCTCCCTGTTGTTGGGACACAGCTTGGCTGCTTCATGCAAGTCAGCCAGAGCTGCTGTGAACTGCCTGCAGAGGGAGAGAGGGGGAGATAGAGGGAGAGGGAGAGAGAGAGAAAGAGAGAGAGAGGGAGAGGGAGGACAGGAGATATAGACTGTGAGACGGTGTAGTTGAACGGTTCCGTTAAATACCTCTATCAGAATCCCTAAAGCCGACCACTAACCACAGCCCTCGGTAACAACTGCAGAGGGGGGATTCTGGGAATTGTAGTTTCTGGATGTGCACATCTTTACCTGCTGCTCCTCTTGGCACGGGCCCGGGCGTAATACGCCTCGTAGGACTTGGGCTTCAGCTCCAGAGCCTTGGTAGCAAACTCCTCCGCCATGCCAAAGTCCTGCAGAGAAAGAGAGGGAGGCAGGAGGTGACCAGGAGAACACAGCCTGATCTGGCAGGAGTAACACAGCCTGGTCTGTCAGGAGGAACACAGCCTGATCTGGCAGGAGGAACACAGCCTGATCTAGCAGGGGGTGACCAGGAGGAACACAGCCTGATCTGTCAGGAGGAACACAGCCTGGTCTGTCAGGAGGAACACAGCCTGATCTGGCAGGGGGTGACCAGGAGGAACACAGCCTGATCTGGCAGGAGGAACACAGCCTGATCTGGCAGGAGGAACACAGCTTGATCTGTCAGGGTGTGACCAGGAGGAACACAGCCTGATCTGTCGGAGGAACACAGCCTGATCTGGTAGGGGGTGACCAGGAGGAACACAGCCTGATCTGTCCTACTGACTAGGAAAGGTGAATGTAGCAAATACCAGATTGTAGTAATTGTCCGTGAATGAATCATAGACACAAACTAGACAGCATAATAGCTATAATCTATCATCTAGTACATTATATTACGTAATCCAATTTCTTGTGTGTTTAATTGATGACAATGCGTCTGTGAGATATGAAAGGAAAATTGCTTTTAAGTTGGCTGTTTAAATGGTCAACTTTGGCTCCAACCCTGTTCAATCAGTTTTCCTATAATGTCTTCATTTGTAGATGGTTCATCCAAGGTGATGTACAGAGAGGTAGGTCTGAACCTCTGAGGACACTTACGTTAGTTTTCCTGCGACAGCGAGACAGGTTGAGGTAGAGAGACACGCGCAGCTCTTTAAAAGCCTTCAGGTCGTCTCCAAAGCCCTCCCTGGGAAACTTCCTCAGGGCATACTGGTACCTCTGGGCTGCCTCCTTCATCCTCCCCTTCTGTGGGTGGGGAGGGGGAGGGGAGGAGAAGGGAGGGGAAGGCGAGGGAGAAACAAAGAGGGATGGATGAAGGTACAGTAGAAAAGGCAGGGAAGAGAATCATAATACATACGTCCATGACCACTACTGTACAGCAGTGGTACAGAAGCAGCACCAGTAAACACACCTGGTACAGAAGCAGTAGCAATGAACACACCTGGTACAGCAACAGTACCAGTAAACACACCTGGTACAGCAACAGTACCAGTAAACACACCTGGTACAGTACCAGTAAACACACCTAGTACAGCAGCAGTACCAGTAAACACACCTTGTACAGTACCAGTAAACACACCTTGTACAGTACCAGGAAACACACATGGTACAGTACCAGTAAACACACCTAGTACAGTACCAGTAAACACACCTGGTACAGTACCAGTAAACGCACCTTGTACAGTAGGTTTCCCTCCTCCATCAGTTTCTGCAGTAGGATGATCAGGATGTCAGGCTTGGAGGTAGCCATCGCCCAGGCTGCATTTCCTGTGGAGAGGAGGGGGGAGGGGGAGGGGGGATAGAGAGAACGTAAAAGAGGAAGGTTTAGAGAGAGGGAGGGGGGAGGGGGGAGGGGGAGCAGAAAGAGAACAGTTACATGTCTGTCATGTCCCAACCCCAGGGCTATTATTCACTTAATGGTCATCTAGTAGCAGAGTTAGAAGTTACCAAATAAATATGTAACCTGATCGATCATACGAGGTGATCACGTAAAGTAATAGCTTCCAAAGGTATTATTCTGAAAAGCAGTTGAGCGAGAAGAAAACCGTGAACGACGAGTGAAGGTAAGAAGTCAGGGGCTGGCAAAGTTATGAAAAGCCCTGGGCGCAAAGTGATCCAAAGGAGAGTGTTATATGACTAATGTCATTAATAGACCAAAGGCTGTAGAGAAACCTGAGCAGATTTTCAACTTTGAGAGCTCGAATAGTCCTTTCCAGGGCTGGAGAAGTGCCCTATGTCCCAGCGTATGTGTGTAACAGTAGACTGCTCTAAGAACCCGGGCCGGGGAAGGGAAGGGAAGCAAAACAGAGAATCAGTTGGGGAGGCCGGGATGTGCCACTCTGGGTAGGCTTGGGGAAGGAGAGACAGTCGGGCGGACGCGCAGGGAGGTAGGGGAGGGCATTAGGAGGCAGGGGAGGCTTGCGGGAGCGTGCAGGACGTGCCTGGGGGAGGCAGATGTGGAGGGGCAGGGGGGAGGCAGAAGCGGAGGCAGGCGGGAGTGGCAGTGAAGGCTGGAGGAGAGCGAGGGGAGAGCCGGCAGGGAGGACGCGATGTGTGGAGAGGAATGAATACGGGGGAGGGCAGGGAGGCAAGGGGAGGCTTGCGGGGAGGCAAGAGAATCTGAGCCAGGGCGCGGCGGCTGGGGGAAGTATTCGCTACTGTGTTTATCGTTATAAGTCTTTGTGTAATCTTGTTTATAGTTTTATGTATTAGGGGAAATTAAGTTACTAGATTGTTGATTATTTATTTATTTTAAATTGTTTGTTTGTTTGCCCGTGGTAGCGTGTTGTATGTAGTACTCTCTGTTAGCAGAGTGGCATAACCGATGAGGCACGACATTTCGTTCCACTCTACGCCCCTGCATGTAGTGGAATGACAATAAAGCTCAACTTGAAATTGAACTTTAAGGCAGGGGAGGCAGGGGGAGGCTGGGGAGGAGGAGGAGGCTGGGAAGGCAGGGGGAGGCTGGGGGAGGCTGGGGAGGAGGAAGAGGCTGGGGAGGAGGAGGCTGGGAAGGCAGGGGGAGGCTGGGGAGGCAGGGTGGAGACACTGTGGAGAAGAGTGAGTGAGTAGCAGCAGAAAGGCTGCAGACCCAGATAGATCTCAGAATGTCCTGTAGGTGACATTCTCTCAAGAGTCCAGCAGCACTACTCAAGGAAACAGGAAAGGAAGGACACACACACACACACTCTCCAGACATTGGAACGAGCTTCCATAAAAGTGTGTCTTCACCACACACCCTGGTGTTATCTGATTGCCTGTAATGACTGATCCAGTCAGCTGGTTTTTATGTTACCATGGTAACACTAGGAGGCTCACTGTTTACACGCACGCACAAACACACTCACAGGCTGTATACCCCCTGACATGCACCAGTACACAGCAGGTCGATGCAGATGTATACAGGTGTCTGGGTGTCTGCAGATGTGTACAAGTGTGTGCAGATGTTTACAGGTGTGTACAGGTGTCTGCAGGTGTGTACAGGTGTCTGCAGGTGTGTACAGGCGTCTGCAGGTGTGTACAGGCGTCTGCAGGCGTCTGCAGGTGTGTACAGGCGTCTGCAGGTGTGTACAGGAGTCTGCAGGCGTCTGCAGGTGTGTACAGGCGTCTGCAGGTGTCTGCAGGTGAAAGGCTGCCTCTTACCCAGCTTGGCTCCCTTCTTCAGCAGGGTCACCACTACTGAGGTGTTCCTGCAGCCGATGGCTCGGTCCAGCGGTCGCATCCCACTGTGGTCCACATGCTCGATCACTGCCCCTCTCTCCACCAGGTAGTGGACCTGCACACACACACACACACACACACACACACACACACACAGGTCAACCCTCATATCAACCTCATAGAGACTCACTCCTCTTTCTCCTATCTAGGCTAGTCCCAGGCAGTGACAGAACAGCCTGATCTAGTGGTTCTGACTTGTGTGGTTAGAGGCTCAGATTGAGGCCTTGCTATTGGAGCATCTCCACTCACGATGTCTGCGTCTCCGTAGAAAGCCGCCAGGTCGAGCGGCGTGCGCCCGTTCTTGTCAGTGTGGTCAAGCTCCGCCCCCTTCTCCACCAGGAACGCCACCACGCTCTTGTGGCCCTTCAGACACGCCCAGCTGAGGGGCGTGAGTCCCTCCTTATCCATCGACGTCAACAAGGCACCTTGGGGACGGTCACAGGGTCAGCACATGCACGCACACACGTGATCACATGTGCATGTGCACACAAACACCATGCACCTGAAGACTTTTTAGAGAAGGACAGATTGCTCATGTCTGGTTAAAACCTAAATACAAACAAACTGCATAGTAAAGTAAGTGAATATATAAAATAATTACACTTAGAGTGCACTTCTAAATGTGTAGATGTAAATACATGTTATGAAAATGCATTAAGCTTTAGTACAAAAGGTTATTTTCCTGTGTGGTACTGTATTGTTCCAGGATCCAGCCCTGACACACTATGTGCTCAAGTCCTGATTGATGTGCAGATTCCAAGTTATTATGTGCACAATAGTTAGCTGTGTATGCTGAATGAGAAATGTTCAAATGTTTGTGCGTATGGTGAGTGTGAGGTTGTCATGGGAACACAGTGCTGCTTCACCTTTAGACAACAGGAAGTCCACCGTGCTCAAGTGGCCTTCACAGGAAGCCACCATGAGGAGAGTCCTGCCCTGCTTGTCACTCACATTCACATCAGCCCCGTGTTGCAGCAGCAGCTCAGCTATCTGTACACGCACGCACACACGCACGCACACACACACACACACACACACAGTGTGAGCCCAACACAGTACCCATCATGCCACAGCACCGTGAGGTTCCTCTGACGTGCACAGGTGGTTTGGGGCCAGTGGGCGTGCTGGCCCCCTGCAGTGCAGTGCTCTGGGGTCTCACCTGCCAGTGGCCCTGCCGCACGGCGCAGAACAGCGGAGACACGCCCCTGCGGTTCACCTGCTGCACCACAGCTTCCTGCTCCAACAGGAAGCCACACACATCCATTTTGCCCCTGCCGGCTGCAGCTGTCAGCGCTGGAGAGGAGAGAGAGAATATTAGAAAACAGATCAACAGAGACCAATGGACAGCAAGGACACTGAGACAGAACAGTAGAACATGTCCACAGGAACACTGAGACAGAACAGTAGAACATGTCCACACTAACACTGAGACAGAACAGTAGAACATGTCCACAGGAACACTGAGACAGAACAGTAGAACATGTCCACACAAACACTGAGACAGAACAGTAGAACATGTCCACAGGAACACGTGAGACAGAACAGTAGAACATGTCCACAGGAACACGTGATACAGAACAGTAGAACATGTCCACACAAACACTTGAGACAGAACAGTAGAACATGTCCACACAAACACTGAGACAGAACAGTAGAACATGTCCACACAGACACGTGATCTATCCTACAGCAGCCCAGCTAAATCCACTGCCAATGTCAATTTAATCCAATGTTACACAAGAGCCACGCTGATCTAATCAGATGAACACAACATATCCCTGTAAGAGAGACAGACGAGGGCTGCTTGCATCTGAATTATAGATATCAACGATTATGTCAAACAATACGCGCTGATTGAATTGCTGTTTTTCAACTGGCTGAATGAATCTGGCATCCATCTGGCTGTCTTTGTCCTGCCTGAATACAATCACACACACCATCACAGGAAGAGGGAGTTTGTCCCCAGGAACAACCTCAACAACACTTTTCTGAATAGCTCAGGAACATTACATGGATTACAGAATAACATTTCAGTTGCAATGCAGTCATTCTTGTAAACTACTATATACGTAATATCCCATTCGAGACTAGTATGAACTATATCTCAGCATGTTTACAGCAGAATACAGGCCTAGCATTCATCCACACTAACACAGCCTCTGCTAATCTAATCAGGTTTACAACCAGACCACTCGGTGCCACTAATCACAGTGATGAAAGATTTGCATTAAGATCATTCTACAGCATTCCCTCCCAGTTTAGCATCCAGTCAGCAGGTAGACAAACGCATTCAACCTAAACTGTTTGTAGTTCCTCCTGGACGCGTTAGTGAAGCAGCAGCTCTGCTCAGCCGTACAAACACACCCAGGACCCTGGAGTCGTCCCTGAAGACACCCTGAGAGGACGCACACTGAAGGAGACACTACCTCGGAGGTCATCAAAGACAGACGGAGAGACAAGTAGAGAGACCAGCGCAGCTCTCTGATTCCCCCAGGCAGATCAAAGTTCTTAGTCACCAGTGACATCTTTCTAGACAGGGCTGACAGCCAAGTCACCACGCCTTCCCTCCTCCCTCTCTCCCCCTCCTCCCTCTCTTCCCTCCTCCCTCTCTTCCACCCCCCTCTCACCCACCCTCCCTCCTACCCCTCCTCCCTCTCTCCCCCTCCCCTACTCCCCCTCCTCTTACTACCCTCCTCCCTCTCCCCCATCCCCCTTCTACCCCCTTCACCTGTCTCACTCCTCCCCCTCCTCACTCCTCTCCCCCTCCTCCCTCCTCTAACTCTCTCACCCCCCTACTCCTCTCCCCCTCCTCCCTCTCTACCCCTCCCTCCCATCCCCTCCTCCCCCACTACCTCATCCCCTCTTCCCTCCTCCCCCTCCGCCCCCTCCCCCTCCCCCTCCTCTCTCTTTCTCTATCTCCCTCTGTCTTTCTTTTTCTGTTTCTCTCCCTCTCTACTCTCCCGTCCCACTCTCTCCCCCCTCCTCACTCTCTCCCCTCCTCCCTGTCCTCACCCTCCCCTTCTCCCGCCCTCCCTCTCCCTCCCTGTCCTCAACTCTCCCCCCTCCCACTCTCTCCCACCTCTCCCCCCCCCACTCTCCCCCCTCCTACCTTCCCTCCCCCTCCTCCCCTCCTGCTTGTACAATGACTGTTGACCTGTCCTGGACAAGGGAGGTAGGGATGTTCGTTTTTATATCTGATTGGGCACTGGGACGTTTTCAAAGTATCAATTTAGCACCGGTCTTGCAAAAAACACACAATAAGCCACACCCCAAGAGACTGCTCACACGCAGTCTGGGGTCATTTCAGAAGACAATGTGGTTGTCCTAAATTTGACCTCATCTTACGGATAGCATTACACAAAGGACAGGCTCTTCCTCAACAAGATTCACCTTAACGAAAACTCACGCCTGTCCTCTACCAGAGCCTGGGGGGGGACAGCCTGAGGAACCAGGTGCACTGGTTCTTCCTAACAGGAAGACAGATTAACCAAGTGACTGGTTCCAGCCTAACCGAGACCAGATACCAGAGGGAAGGTGCTCCTAACAGGAGACAGATACCAGAGTGGATGGTTCTCCTCCTAACAGGAGACAGATACCAGAGTGGATGGTTCTCCTAACAGAACAGATACCAATGATGTTTCTCCCAACAGGAACAATACCAGAGTGGATGTTCCCTCCAACAGGGAGACAGATGACCAGGTGATCTCCCCTAACAGAACAGATACCCAGACACTGGAAAGGAGCCCAGAGTGGATGTTCTACCTCCTAACAAGGAGACAGATACCCAGACAACTGGAGGAGGAGGGCCAGAGGGAGGTTCCCTCTAACAGGAACAATACCAGACACGGGGGGAGGAGAGGCCAGAGGGATGGTCCCCCTAACAAGGAACGATACCAGAGTTTGATTGTCTTCCTCCATAACAGGAGTACCAGATACCCAACACGAGAGAGGGCCAGAGGGATGGTTCTCCCTCCTAAAGGAGACAGACTACCAAGTGGAATGTTCCTCCTCCTAACAGGAGACAGATACCCAGGCACTGAGGAGGAGGCCAGAGTGGATGGTTCTCCTCCTAACAGGAGGCAGATACCAGGGTGGATGGTTCTCCTCCTAACAGGAGGCAGATACCAGGGTGGATGGTTCTCCTCCTAACAGGAGGCAGATACCAGGGTGGATGGTTCTCCTCCTAACAGGAGGCAGATACCAGGGTGGATGGTTCTCCTCCTAACAGGAGGCAGATACCAGGGTGGATGGTTCTCCTCCTAACAGGAGACAGATACCCAGACACTGAGGAGGAGGCCAGAGTGGATGGTTCTCTTCCTAACAGGAGACAGATACCCAGGCACTGAGGAGGAGGCCAGAGTGGATGGTTCTCTTCCTAACAGGAGACAGATACCCAGGCACTGAGGAGGAGGCCAGAGTGGATGGTTCTCTTCCTAACAGGAGACAGATACCCAGGCACTGAGGAGGAGGCCAGAGTGGATGGTTTTCCTCCTAACAGGAGACAGATGCCAGAGTGGATGGTTCTCCTTCTAACAGGAGACAGATACCATAGTGACTGGTTCTCCTCCTAACAGGAGACAGATCCCCAGACACTGAGGAGGAGGCCAGAGTGGATGGTTCTCTTCCTAACAGGAGACAGATACCCAGGCACTGAGGAGGAGGCCAGAGTGGATGGTTCTCTTCCTAACAGGAGACAGATACCCAGGCACTGAGGAGGAGGCCAGAGTGGATGGTTCTCTTCCTAACAGGAGACAGATACCCAGGCACTGAGGAGGAGGCCAGAGTGGATGGTTCTCTTCCTAACAGGAGACAGATACCCAGGCACTGAGGAGGAGGCCAGAGTGGATGGTTCTCTTCCTAACAGGAGACAGATACCCAGGCACTGAGGAGGAGGCCAGAGTGGATGGTTCTCTTCCTAACAGGAGACAGATACCCAGGCACTGAGGAGGAGGCCAGAGTGGATGGTTCTCTTCCTAACAGGAGACAGATACCCAGGCACTGAGGAGGAGGCCAGAGTGGATGGTTCTCTTCCTAACAGGAGACAGATACCCAGACACTGAGGAGGAGGCCAGAGTGGATGGTTCTCCTAACAGGAGACAGATACCAGGGTGGATGGTTCTCCTCCTAACAGGAGGCAGATACCAGGGTGGATGGTTCTCCTCCTAACAGGAGGCAGATACCAGGGTGGATGGTTCTCCTCCTAACAGGAGGCAGATACCAGGGTGGATGGTTCTCCTCCTAACAGGAGGCAGATACCAGGGTGGATGGTTCTCCTCCTAACAGGAGGCAGATACCAGGGTGGATGGTTCTCCTCCTAACAGGAGGCAGATACCAGGGTGGATGGTTCTCCTCCTAACAGGAGGCAGATACCAGGGTGGATGGTTCTCCTCCTAACAGGAGGCAGATACCAGGGTGGATGGTTCTCCTCCTAACAGGAGGCAGATACCAGGGTGGATGGTTCTCCTCCTAACAGGAGGCAGATACCAGGGTGGATGGTTCTCCTCCTAACAGGAGGCAGATACCAGGGTGGATGGTTCTCCTCCTAACAGGAGACAGATACCAGAGTGGATGGTTCTCCTCCTAACAGGAGACATATACCCAGACACTGAGGAGGAGGCCAGAGTGGATGGTTCTCTTCCTAACAGGAGACAGATACCCAGGCACTGAGGAGGAGGCCAGAGTGGATGGTTCTCTTCCTAACAGGAGACAGATACCCAGACCCTGAGGAGGAGGCCAGAGTGATGTTCTCCCTCCAACAGAGACAGATTCCAGAGTGGATGGTTCTCCTAACAGGAGACAGATACCCAGACACTGAGGAGGAGGCCAGAGTGGATGGTTCTCCTCCTAACAGGAGACAGATACCAGGGTGGATGGTTCTCCTCCTAACAGGAGACAGATACCCAGACACTAAGGAGGAGGCCAGAGTGGATGGTTCTCTTCCTAACAGGAGACAGATACCCAGGCACTGAGGAGGAGGCCAGAGTGGATGGTTCTCTTCCTAACAGGAGACAGATACCCAGGCACTGAGGAGGAGGCCAGAGTGGATGGTTCTCTTCCTAACAGGAGACAGATACCCAGGCACTGAGGAGGAGGCCAGAGTGGATGGTTCTCTTCCTAACAGGAGACAGATACCCAGGCACTGAGGAGGAGGCCAGAGTGGATGGTTTTCCTCCTAACAGGAGACAGATGCCCAGACACTGAGGAGGAGGCCAGAGTGGATGGTTTTCCTCCTAACAGGAGACAGATGCCCAGACACTGAGGAGGAGGCCAGAGTGGATGGTTTTCCTCCTAACAGGAGACAGATGCCCAGACACTGAGGAGGAGGCCAGAGTGGATGGTTTTCCTCCTAACAGGAGACAGATGCCCAGACACTGAGGAGGAGGCCAGAGTGGATGGTTTTCCTCCTAACAGGAGACAGATGCCAGAGTGGATGGTTCTCCTTCTAACAGGAGACAGATACCAGGGTGGATGGTTCTCCTAACAGGAGACAGATACCATAGTGACTGGTTCTCCTCCTAACAGGAGACATACCAGGGTGGATGGTTCTCCTAACAGGAGACAGATACCATAGTGACTGGTTCTCCTCCTAACAGGAGACATACCAGGGTGGATGGTTCTCCTAACAGGAGACAGATACCATAGTGACTGGTTCTCCTCCTAACAGGAGACATACCAGGGTGGATGGTTCTCCTAACAGGAGACAGATACCAGGGCGGATCATCTTCCAACCACAAAATAAAAAACCCAACACTGAACGGAGCCAAAGTGAGTTCACCTCCAAACCCTCATAACACAAGCGCAATCTTCGACCACGCTGCTCGAGACCGTAGCCTCACTCCTGAATCCATATCTCCCACAGTGGGAGGCTCGACGGATACATCGAATAAGCATCACGGCATCACACAGACAGGCGTCCACACAGACAGGCGTCCACACAGACACAAGCGTCCACACAGACAGGTGTCCACACAGACACAGGCGTCCACACAGACGTACACACAGACACAGGCGTCCACACACACACAGGCGCCCACACACACAACACACAGGCATGCCAACACAGACCAGCATCCACACAGGGAACGTACACACAGCACACTAGGCGTCCACACAAGACACAGCGTCCACAACAGACACAGCTCCCACAGACAACAGGTGCCCACAAGACACAGACTTTACACACAGACACACATACACACTATACACACACTACGCACACATATTACACAACACACACAGTCTTCAGATTACACAGCACAGGCAGTCCTCAGATTACACAGCACGCACAGTCTTCAGATTACACAGCACAGGCAGTCCTCATATTACACAACACACACACATGCTATGTAGTCTCATACACAGACACCCACACAGACGCACACACAGACACAGACAACACACAGACACAAGGCGTCCAACACCAGATCATGCGTACCACACAGACTACAAACACAGACACAGACCACCTATGACACCATCTACGAACCCCCCCACCGCACGCTCAAAGACTCAACCTGCACACTCCCCAAACACCCCCCTCCACGTCCCGCACCCGTCAACAGGCCCACACAGACAGCGCCACACAGACACCCACACAGAACACAAGCCTCCACACAGACACACACAACACACGCACACACAGACGACACACCAGACACACACACAGACGGTACAAACACACACAGCATACACACAGACACAGGCTCACACAGACGACACACAGACAAACAACCACACAGGACACAGGCGCCACACAGGACACGGCGCCACACGAGACAACACTACAGACACAAAGGCAAGAGACACACAGACAGGCGTCCACACAGACGTACACACAGACACAAGCGTCCACACAGACAGGTGTCCACACAGACACAGTCGTACACACAGACGTACACACAACACAGCGCCACACAGAGCCACAACACAGCGTCACACACAGACACAACACACAACACAGACACAACACAACACAACACAAAACAACACAACACAACACAGCGCCCAACACAACACAGGCGTACACACACGTAACACACAACACAGCAGCACACAGGGACACACACAGACAGCAGCAACAGACACAGACACACGCCCACACAGACGTGCACGACAGACACAGGCATACACACAACACACCTCCACACAGGTACGCAACAGACACAGCCCACACAGACCTACACAACAGACGACACACAACACAAGCGGTCCAACACAGACCACAGCGCCACACAGACACACATACACAACACAGCAACACACAGCACAGCAAACACAGACACAGCGAACACACACAGACGTACACACAGACGTGCACACAGACACAGGCGTCCACACAGACGTACACACAGACGTCCACACAGACACAGGCATACACACAGACACAGGCATACACACAGACACAGGCATACACACAGACACAGGCATACACACAGACACAGGCATGCACACACATCTGCATCAGTACAGACGAATACATAAACACAGACTCTCCAAGTACACTTACCAAGCGCTTTGCCACACACACTCAGACGTCTGATCCCATTTTATTCCCCCCACACACACAAGGCATAAATATGCTAAATATGTGGCTCTCCATGGCAGCATTTTCAATGTGAATAGATATTTCTCAGACAGCTCATTCACTGAGGGAGTGTATAGGAGGGGTGAGTTCTTGGGGATGTGAATGTCAGATTCCCAGGACTGACATTTAGGCCAGGGTTTGTGTGTGTTTCTCGGCAGTCACCCAGCACCGACAGAGTGAGGTCATTAAACCCTCCAGGCTGAACTGGCAGTAGCCCAGTCAGAGTTTGAGCTGTGTCACACACGAAAGCGTCTCTTAGCGACCACCTGTTTGCATTTGATCCAGCAGCCTTCTTTATGAGACCTTCTTTATGACTGCAGCCCTGGGTCAGGCTTGAATCCATCAACAACCCTAAGAAGGCTTTAACCAACCTCATTGTCTCTACGGGAGGGACGGGAGAGGAGCGGGAAGATAAACGCCCTCTGAGTGCACCCCCGTCCCACCCCCGTATACAAATTCAACACATCCCAAAACTAAGACATGAATCAATATTTTCCTGCACTTGTTATGAATCAGTGCCAGGTGGCTAAGTCTTCCTTTGAACAGTGGCTCACCAGGAGAGGCTGTGTGTGTGTGTGTGTGTGTGTGTGTGTCAGTGTGTGTGTGTGTGTGTGTCAGTGTGTGTGTGTGTGTGTCAGTGTGTGTGTGTCAGTGTGTGTGTGTGTGTGTGTGTGTGTGTGTCTTAGGTCTTGGTGATTCAGTAAATGCTTGTCTGCCACCCATGGCCTGCTGTCCAATCAGCATGTAACACAGCGTTACCTAACCCTCACGCTATTGGACACCAGAGGGGCGTGGCTGTGATGTGACAGGGCCAGGTGGGTGGAGCTTCATCTTGTGCTGCTGCTCCAGGTACACAGGTGACTTTGTGGAAGCATGGAGGGGTGACTGCCATCACACACAGTAAAGATCATCCAGACAGGACAAGGAGGGAGTATATCGACCCACAACTCTTAACAGAGATTGTTTTTACCTGTCTGTCCAGGAGAGGTCGTTTTGACAGATCTTTAGCAGATATTTTAAGGGTGGCCTGGACAGAACTCAGATCAAATCAACTTTTTGTCTGTCTCTTGGCGAGCACAGCCCCATCGCTCAGTGCCAGCCCCCGCCCGTGTAGAGAGCAGCAGCTCTCACTGATGAGAAGCCATTTCTAAAGCTCTTTGTCCCTGGCTTGTAACAAGCCCAAACACCCCCAGCAGCTACCAGGCCATGCATTCTGGAGAAGCACCAGTTAGCGACAGTGAGACTAGTCTTCTATCAGCTAATAGGGTGACCTACATCCCTCAGCTATTTGTCACTGCTACGGCAGGCTGCCATTGGACAATGCACAGAGACAGCATTGTTCCAGGGCTTTCTGACACTGCTCTGGTGGGGTTAGGGTAGGATGCTCTAGAAAGCACACATTAAACCAGCTGGACAAAAGATGTCAACTGCTGGGTCATTTGCGTCCTGAAATCTGGTCCACAAGCCTGTGCGATCATCAGCCTGTTTCGACTAACGAGGGTTATTTCCTGCTCTGCTGCACAGTGATGCACAAACACAGCATGCTTAATGTGGATCAGTACAGCTGCTAATGGGCTGCTGTGAAATATTAAACACATTTTGAAACTCCTCCTGAATCTCTAACAGTACCACATCCTCTGCATGTGGCAGGGCGTCTCCCACCTCCTGCAGTCCTTCTGCCCCAAGTGTCTGCCCCAGGTGTCTGCCCCGGTTGTCTACCCCAGGTGTCTGCCCCAGGTGTCTACCTCAGGTGTCTACCCCTGGTGTCTACCCCTGGTATCTACCCCAGGTGTCTGCCCCAGGTGTCTACCTCAGGTGTCTGCCCCAGGTGTCTGCCCCAGGTGTCTACCTCAGGTGTCTACCTCAGGTGTCTACCCCAGGTGTCTACCCCAGGTGTCTGCCCCAGGTGTCTGCCCCAGGTGTCTACCCCAGGTGTCTACCCCAGGTGTCTGCCCCAGGTGTCTGCCCCAGGTGTCTACCCCAGGTGTCTGCCCCAGGTGTCTGCCCCAGGTGTCTGCCTCAGGTGTCTGCCTCAGGTGTCTGCCCCAGGTGTCTACCCCAGGTGTCTGCCCCAGGTGTCTGCCCCAGGTGTCTGCCCCAGGTGTCTACCCCAGGTGTCTGCCCCAGGTGTCTGCCCCAGGTGTCTGCCCCAGGTGTCTACCTCAGGTGTCTGCCCCAGGTGTCTGCCCCAGGTGTCTGCCTCAGGTGTCTCCTCATGAGGACCGCCCTTCACACTCCTGCTTTGAAACACTTCCTGTTTCCTGCTCAACTTTACGCATCGTTCTCACAATTAATCTCAAAGAGCCTCGTCTGTTGGTCTGCTCCATAATGACAAGCATCGTCTCTCTCGTCTGGCCTCAATCCCCCAGCCTCTCTCATCTGGCCTCCTTCCCCCAGCCTCTCTCATCTGGCCTCCTTCCCCCAGCCTCTCTCATCTGGCCTCCTTCTCCCAGCCTCTCCTGCCCAGGCTCTCTCATCTGGCCTCCTTTCCCCAGCCTCTCTCATCTGGCCTCCTTCCCCCAGCCTCTCCTGCCGAGCCTCTCTCATCTGACCTCCTTTCCCCAGCCTCTCTCGTCTGGCCTCCTTCTCCCAGCCTCTCTCGCGTAAAGGGACAAACCCCCCAAACGATTCTCTCCCTCTGGGACACTGCTGGTTCTTGTTCAGCTGGGTCTCTAACAGAGGCTGGTGTTCTGCACACACCCCAGGTGTTCACTGGAGGATGAGGACAGGTGTTTAATAGCTGTAAATGAAATACACGGACGAAACAAGGCCTAACTGGAGTCTGTCTCTGCTCTCTGACTAAACAAGAGCTGACTAAACAAGTCAAGCAAGAGGGGAGGGGGGAGGGGAGGGTAATAGGAGGGGAGGGGGGGTGTAGGAGGTGGGGGGGATAGGAGGTGGGCTGGAAGCATACCTGTCTCTCCCCACAGGGTGTCATGGCCGTCAATTTGCACAGCATGGCCATTATTCAATGCCAGCAAGCCTTTCACAACCTGGCAGGACAAAACAAAAAAACAATGTTTGATTAATGACTCAGAAAGTCAGCGTATATGGTCAGGCGAGTCCTCCAGTACTTCCACAGTCCTCCTTGATGATTACATGGCCAAAAGAAAAAGTAAAGAGAAGCAAAGCATGTGCAATGAAACAACTTGAGCTGGTCAATAAATACTTTCCAGAGTGAACTTGGCTTTTTGCTAAGTGATAAATGAATCAATCCAGACCGAAGTGCTGAATCCTACGTTATACGTGTGGGAAATAACAGAACACAGAACCAGTCTTATTAATACAGAAGTGTTTGGGCCTGGTGATAGCCTGCTCTCCTCTCTCTCTACTCTCTCTCTCTACTCTCTCTCTCTACTGTCTCTCTACTCTCTCTCTCTCTCTCTCTCTCTCTCTCTCTCTCTCTCTACTCTCTCTCTACGGTTCTCTCTCTCTACGGTCTCTCTCTCTTAGCTCTTCTCTCTACTTGTCTCTCTCTCTCCTCTCTCTCTACTCTCTTTCTCTCGTCTTTCTGTCTCTCTCTTCTCTCTATCTCTCTCTCTCTTTCACTCTTCCCTCTCCCCACTCCCTCCCTCTCTCTCTCTCTGTCTCTCTCTCTCTCTATATATATATATTGACGACCGTCCATCCCATATATATAATATATATATATATTATTATATATATGGAGGACGGGTCAATACTTCTGCTCCTTCATCCTGCAGCTCGTGGGACAGAGCGAGGAGTCACGGCCCTGTTAATGAGGCCGGCACAAACCTACACAGTTCAGCAGAGCACCTGCAGGTGGAGGAGGACGGAGGAGCGTGGTGGTTTGAGCGGGAGACAGAGGAGGTGGAGCAGAGAGGAGGACAGAGGAGTGGTGTTGAGGGGAGGACAGATGAGGTGGTGTTGAGGGGAGGACAGAGGAGGTGGAGCAGAGAGGAGGACAGAGGAGGTGGTGTTGAGGGGAGGACAGAGGAGGTGGAGCAGAGAGGAGGACAGAGGAGGTGGTGTTGAGGGGGGAGGACAGGGAGGTGGGGAGGGAGGAAAGGAGAAAAATAAAGGGGGGGAAGAGGGAGGGGAGGACAGGGAGGGAGGGTGGAGCAGAGAGGAGGGTGCGAGCAGAGAGGAGACAGAGGAGGGGGGGGGGGAGAAGAGGATGGGAGGGCTGGGGAGAGGAGGATGGGAGGGCAGCAGGAGGGAGTGGTGGGAGGGAATGAGAGAGAGAAAAAAAATACATAGAAGGAGAGCGAGAGGAGGACAGAGGAGGTGGTGTTGAGGGGAGGACAGAGGAGGTGGTGTTGAGGGGAGGACAGAGGAGGGTGGAGGAGGTGGAGCTGAGAGGAGGTGGAGCAGAGAGGAGGACAGAGGAGGTGGTGTTGAGGGGAGGACAGAGGAGGTGGTGTTGAGGGGAGGACAGATGAGGTGGTGTTGAGGGGAGGACAGAGGAGGTGGAGCAGAGAGGAGGACAGAGGAGGTGGTGTTGAGGGGAGGACAGAGGAGGTGGTGTTGAGAGGCTTGGCTCCTGTCCCCTCTGAGAGAAACATGGAGGTGTGAAGGAGGACAAGGCATAATAGGGTCAGTGGGAGGGGTAGAGGGGTGGATCTGGGCTGCGTCCAGTGCTCAGGGTATAATAACTGCTGTAAGGTAGGTGGTGAACAGCAGAACTGTGGAAGTAGCATGTTTCTCAAAATAGGTGTCTTTCAGAAATGTTCAAGGTTCTACTGAATGGCTCCGGTTCAGTATGTGGGTGTTTAATCTAACATGAATGTTCCTTTTGTGTATGTGTTCATGTTCTTGTTATGTATGTGTGTGCATGTGCTAGGACTGTGCATATGTGCTTGCATGAGTAGGTGCTGGGATTGTGTGTGTGTGCATGTGTTAGGACTGTGTGCATGTGCTAGAACTGTGTGTGCGTGCTTGCATGTGTAGGTGCTAGGACTGTATGTGCGTGTGTGCATATGCTAGGACTGTGTGTGTGCATGTGCTAGGACTGTGCGTGTGTGTGTGTGCGCATGCATGCTAGGACTGTGTGTGTGCTAGGACTGTGTGTGTGTGTGTGCATGTGCTAGGACTGTGTGTGCGTGTGTGTGTGTGTGCATGTGCTAGGACTGTGTGTGTGTGTGCATGTGCTAGGACTGTGTGTGCGTGTGTGTGTGTGTGCATGTGCTAGGACTGTGTGTGTGCGTGTGCTAGGACTGAGTGTGTGCGTGTGTGTGTGTGTGCGTGTGCTAGGACTGAGTGTGTGCGTGTGTGTGTGTGTGTGTGTGCGTGTGCTAGGACTGTGTGTGTGTGTGTGTGCGTGTGCATGTGCTAGGACTGTGTGTATGTGTGTGTGCATGTGCTAGGACTGTGTGTGAGCGTGTGTGTGTGTGCGTGCGTGCTAGGACTGTTTGTGTGTGTGTGTGTGTGTGTGTGTGCGTGAGTGCGTGTGCTAGGACTGTGTGTGAGTGTGTGTGTGTGTGTGTGTGTGTGTGTGCTAGGACTGTGTGTGAGCGTACTGACCTGCGTATGTCCCATGCTGGAGGCAGCAGTAAGAGCTTGTTGAAGGGCCTTGTTCTTCAGACTGCAGTTCTGATGATGCTGATCTTCAGGGGTCCACTCCAGCTCCAGCAGGTGCTGGATGACCTCTGGGTGACCCCTGAGGGCCGCATGCACCAGAGAGCACTGACCACTCTTATCCACGTGGTCCACCTGTAGACAGAGAACACACACTTCAAGACTCACACAGACAGACGATGCTAACGCTGCTAGCGGCGGCTGTAGCGTTCTTGCTAGGACTGCAGAAGTGTGGTCCTGTCTGCTGTATCAGATATCTGGGCATCCTGATAGAGGTAGTTTTGGTTGTGTGTGCAGCCCTGCCTCTTCCTCTGTACCTTGGCTCCTCTCTTGCAGAGCAGGCTAACAAGCCCCAGGTGTCCGGCAGCGGACGCAAAGCCGAGCGGGCTCATGCCGTTTTCAGACACCACGTCCACGGAGGCACCGTGCTCCAGGAGCAGTGAAGCCATCTCCAGGTGGCCCAGGTGGGCCTGGACACACAGCACCGGGGCGTTGTTCAGAACTTCTGTGCGGTAGTTTACGTTGGCCCCGCCCAGCATCAGCAGCCGGCTCACCTACAGGAACACAGGAGGGAGATCCTAAGCACCAATGCTAAATACTGATGCTAAGCACCGATGCTAACTACTGATGCTAAGCCTCAATGCTAATACTGATGCTAACTACTGATGCTAAGCACCGATGCTAACTACTGATGCTGCCACTGATGCTAACTACTGATGCTAATCCTCAATGCTACCACTGATGCTAAGCCTCAATGCTAACACTGATGCTAACTAGTGATGCTAAGCACCGATGCTACCACTGATGCTAACTAGTGATGCTAAGCCCCAATGCTAGCACTGATGCTAACTAGTGATGCTAAGCCCCAATGCTACCACTGATGCTAACTAGTGATGCTAAGCACCGATGCTACCAATGATGCTAACTAATGATGCTAAGCCCTGATGCTAGCACTGATGCAAACTACTGATAGTACTACTGTGTGTGTGTGTGTGTGTGTGTGTGTATGAGAGAGAGAAAGGTAAAGGTGAGTGTGTGTGTGTGTGTGTGTGTGTGAGAGAGAGAGAAAGGTAAAGGTGAGTGTGTGGTCTCACCTTGACGTTGGGAGTGTACAGGTTCCTCAGAGAGGCCAAAGCTGCTGACAGACCGTCTGCACTGCAGCTGATCCATACAGCCTGCAGGACACTGGACGACACGCCTGTCTTCTTACTGAGACCCTGGAGCACGCGCACACACACACACACGCACAGGTACATACACAGCCACGCACACACACACACGCACACAGATACACACACACACACACACACAGATACACACACGCACACACGCACACACAGATACACAGGCACGCACACAGATACAGATACACACACAGATACACACACGCACACACACACACACACACACACAGATACACTTTGTTCACTTCCAGGACCATAGCAGCATGACATGCAGAGTAACTCGAGGGTAGACATAGAGAGTAGGCTGCTGATCCTACACACACCATCCTGCAGCAGTGACAGTATCTTCAATATGTTCTACTGCTGCATAACACTAACTTGAAAATGTGTGGTGTGGTCCGGTACCTTGAATATTTTGGGTGTGGTATGGTATGGCGTGTACAGTATGGTCCGGTACCTTGAATATTTTGGGTGGGTTGTGGTGTGGTGTGTACAGTATGGTCCGGTACCTTTAATATTTTGGGTTTGGTGTGGTGTGTACAGTATGGTCCGGTACCTTGACTATTTTGGGTGTGGTGTGGTGTGGTATGGTGTGTACAGTATGGTCCGGTACCTTGAATATTTTGGGTGTGGTGTGGTGTGTACAGTATGGTCCAGTACCTTGAACATTTTGGGTGGGGTGTGGTGTGGTGTGGTGTGTACAGTATGGTCCAGTACCTTGAACATTTTGGGTGGGGTGTGGTGTGGTATGGTGTGTACGGTATGGTCCAGTACCTTGAACATTTTGGGTGGGGTGTGGTGTGGTATGGTGTGTACAGTGTGGTCCTGTACCTTGAAGATATGTGCTTTGAGGATGTGGTGTGGTATGGTGTGTACAGTGTGGTCCTGTACCTTGAAGATGTGTGCTTTGAGGATGTGGTGTGGTATGGTGTGTACAGTGTGGTCCTGTACCTTGAAGATGTGTGCTTTGAGGATGTGGTGTCCCAGTTCCATGGTCTGCTGACGGTTGAGTTTTCCCTCCTGCCTGGAGAGCATGAAGGCCAAGAGGGCGTGGCCACTCCTAGGGGGAGGGGGGAGTGGTCAGTCTACTGTCTATACTGTGCTGCACCAGCCACACCCATGCACAGACACACACACAGAAATAATGCGTAACAGATTGAAGGAGAGGAGGCTCCGCCCACGAGGCAAGGAGGCTCCGCCCAGAAGGGGAAGAGGCTCCGCCCAGAAGGGGAGGAGGCTCCGCCCAGAAGGGAAGGAAGCTCCGCCCAGAAGGGGAGGGTCCACCCTGATCCACCAATAGACAGTTCTTATTTAGTGTTTTCAGTGGCTGTTCTGATGGTTCCAAGATGTTTGAAGCGTACAATGTTTATCAGCAGTCGCCTTCTGATTGGGTACTGATAGCTGACTTGTGAAACACATGCCCAAAATCTTTTTAATTTGCTCCGGGGTAAATTCATTTCCCCCCTTGTTTCAGTTGTGGGAGATGGAAGAGATGGTTTTCATTATCAAGGCAGGATTTCTTCTGTTTCTCAGCAGATGAAGGCTGCTAGCTCCAGTGTGTTCTGAGGAGAACGCAGCCCTTGTGTGTCTGTCCCCCTAACCCCACTTAACGAGGCTTGCTCTGCTGTTAATTAGAAGGGAACTTCATTAAAAGGCCATGCATGATCGCAGTTCACTTTGATGTGGGTGAAATCCTACATGTTAGGGCCTCTGCCATATGTGTGTGTATGTGTGTGTGTGTGTGTGTGTGTGTGTGTGTGTGTGTGTGTATGTGAGAGTCTCTTTCAAAAAGCAAGGCAGTGGCAGACTTCTTCAGCTGGGGGCTGAGGGCTGGGGTGGAGGGCTGAGGTGGAGGACTGGGGGCTGAGGGCTGGGGTGGAGGGCTGGGGTGGAGGGCTGAGGGCTGGGGCTGAGGGCTGGGGCCTGAGGGCTGAGGCCTGGGGGCTGAGGCCCGGGGGCTGAGGCCTGGGGGCTGAGCCCTGGGGCCTGAGGGCTGGGGGCTGAGGCCTGAGGGCTGGGGCTGAGGGCTGGGGCCTGAGGGCTGGGGGCTGAACTGTTGGAGCTGGAAGGCAGAGGCCTGGGGGCTGTAATGATGGAGTGACATCATCCAGTCTCAGTGATATCATCCAGTCTCAGTGACATCACCCAGTCTCAGTGACATCACCCAGTCCTAGTGACATCACCCAGTCCTAGTGACATCATCAAGTCCCAGTGTGACAGAGGCAGCCTCCTGACAGACTACAGTGACATCATGGCCCACATGACACACAGCAGACTGGACAACAGGAAGACATCGTCTGGTCGTGAGTCTGAGCTTCTCTCAGTCCTCGCAGTGGAACACAGCAGACTGGACAACAGGAAGACATCGTCTGGTCGTGAGGCTGAGCTTCTCCTCGCAGTGGAACACAGCAGATTACTTGTGCATATTTCACAAGTGTGAATTCATATTTAAAATGAGAGACCCTTTTCTCCCTTTGCCTTTAGGGGATGAAAAATATTCCAGGTTTTTTTCTTTCATCCTCATCTAGTTAGATTTTCTTCGTCTCACTTTCTGAATGTGAGAGTTCTTAACCCACATTTATACTTACGCATATCAAAGAGAAGCAGAAGGGAACGATGATGATGAAGATAATTTTTGGTTGAGAATTCATTGCTTGAACATTTCAAGTACACCGCATACCAAGTGTCTTTATTTAAACTCATAAGTTGTCAAAACCAGTTCAAGGGATGGGATTCCAGTATTAACACTTGCAGGACAAGTCCTTACAGAGCAGACAGCCACATATCTCTCAGCCCTACGTCACGCTGTAGAAATGAAGACGTCAGCCTGTCTCTGCTGGATCTTGCTTTGTCCTGACTGGGAGCTGTGTGTCCTGACTGTTAGGAGCTGTGTGTCCTGGCTGCTGTTAGGAGCTGTGTTAGGAGCTGTGTGTCCTGGCTGCTGTTAGGAGCTGTGTGTCCTGGCTGTTAGGAGCTGTGTGTCCTGACTGGGAGCTGTGTGTCCTGACTGCTGTTAGGAGCTGTGTGTCCTGACTGGGAGCTGTGTGTCCTGACTGCTGTTAGGAGCTGTGTGTCCTGACTGCTGTTAGGAGCTGTGTTAGGAGCTGTGTGTCCTGACTGCTGTTAGGAGCTGTTTTAGCAGCTGTGTTAGGAGCTGTGTGTCCTGACTGCTGTTAGGAGCTGTGTGTCCTGGCTGTTAGGAGCTGTGTGTCCTGGCTGTTAGGAGCTGTGTGTCCTGACCGCTGTTAGGAGCTGTGTGTCCTGGCTGCTGTTAGGAGCTGTGTGTCCTGACTGTTAGGAGCTGTGTGTCCTGGCTGTTAGGAGCTGTGTGTCCTGACTGCTGTTAGGAGCTGTGTGTCCTGGCTGCTGTTAGGAGCAGAGGAGGATGCCTGCTGGCGATCCGTGAATTCAGATGACTTCATTACAACCTGATACACAGGAGCTCATCTTGTCTGTGGAGCCACGATTATAATCATGCCTATTCTAACAACTGATATGCAGCTACTGTACGCTGCTACTGTATGTAGTTACATGGTAGTTAATGTGACCTTAATGCTGTTACTGTATGTAGTTAATGTGACCTTAATGCTGTTACTGTATGAAGTTATATGGTAGTTAATGTGACCTTAATGCTGTTACTGTATGAAGTTATGACCTTAATGCTGTTACTGTATGTAGTTGAATGGTAGTTAATGTGACCATAATGCTGTTAATGTATGTAGTTAAATGGTAGTTAATGTGACCTTAATGCTGTTACTGTATGCAGTTACATGGTAGTTAATGTGACCTTAATGCTGTTACTGTATGAAGTTATATGGTAGTTAATGTGACTTTAATGCTGTTACTGTATGAAGTTATGACCTTAATGAGGTGTTACTCAGTGTGAGTTCTTCCTCAGTGGTCTAGTGCCAAGCAGCATTGGAAGAATCAAGACAGCATGTGGATCGATGCTAACCACACACAGGCCAGCTCATATTGAGTTATACACAGCAAGCAGGACTCAAACACAACGGAAGCTGTCTAAATGTTCGATTTCTTCTTCAGACAGACATCACTGCCACCATCATCATCGGTCATCTCTTTGGCAGTTGATGAGTCATGTTTAAACTTCTTGATTTGTTTGGTGCTCCCTGATTACTGAACTGAAGACTCTGCCAGCTGAACAGCTGAAGTGGTGAGTTTGGTCAACCAAGACAGGTAAACCTGAGAGGCTGTGATCCTGCAAGTGTCTACACCACCAAGAGTGCTGCTTTTCTGTCTGGACTACAAACTACCTTCCTTTCTCTGTCTGTCTGTCTGTCTGTCTGTCTGTCTGTCTGTCTGTCTGTCTGTCTGCATGTCTCTGTCTTCCCCCGCTCGTCTGTCTGTCTGTCTGTCTGTCTGTCTGTCTGTGTTTCCCTCTTTGTGTCTCCCTTTCTATGTCTCTGTCTGTCTGTCTGTTTGTCTGTCTGTCTGTCTGTCTGTCTGTGTCTCTCTCTCTGTCTCCCTCTCTCTGTCTCCCTCTAACAGAACTACACTGAGAGGACTAACATCTTAACCAGGTGAAGGAATACGCCTGACACTCAGCTAACCGGAGACAGAGAGCTTAGAAGAAGATCAGGACCTGGTGTCCCCCTTGGGAGGTTAGATGGTCCCATAAGGACACTGCTACCATGGCAACGGTCTCTTCCTGAGCAGGAACTCACCTGGGGTCGCACAGGAAGTCGCTGCTCTCTCCGTCTGCCCTCCACACCAGCCACTCTCTGAAGGAGGGGTGGCAGAACATGCGAGTCTTGTCTCTCCTCTTCACCAGGAAACAAGACAGGATGTCCATGCGCTGCAGGAAGTCATCCCAGCGCAGCTCGCCGCGCACGCTTCCTGCGTTCATGGCGTGGAACAGCTGCTCGTCGGTCATGGGGTGCAGCGATGCCAACGCCACGTTCAGCACGGGCTGGCAACGCTCGAACGCCGAGTTGCTCATGAACTTCATGTTGCACTGCAGCTGGTACAGCTCAGCCAGGGACACCGGGACCACTTTGTAGCTGGCGCTCTTGATGACCAGATGACCTCTCTCAAAGAGGTCAAGGGTCAGCTTGAGGTACAGGTATGAGCCCTGACTCAAGGACATGAGGTGGCTGCTGACCTTAGCCACGATGGCAGGGTCTGCCTTGCCGTTGAGGGAGATGTTGTTCATGATGTCCCTGCTGCTGTTGATGCGGTACTGGATGTAGGCGTTGAGATCGCTGGCGATGTCCTTGTTGTCTGGGTAGTCGTCCAGAGTGATCCTGGAGAAGGGAAGCTGGCTGGTGATATCCTGAAGACAAGGACACAGAGACGGGACGCCAGCCGTTAGATTACACACACGCTCCACACACACATGCTCCACACACACACGCTCCCCAAGCACACAGACGTTCTACACACACACACGCTTCACACACACACACACACGCTCCACACACACACATGCTCCACACACACACACACGCTCCACAAGCACACAGACGTTCTACACACACACACATGCTTCACACACGCACGCTTCACACACACGCACACGCTCCACACACACATGAACTCCACACATGCACGCTTCACACACACACGCATGCTTCACACACACATGCATGCTTCACACACACACACGCTCCACACACACACACGCTCCACACACACACACACACATGCTCCACACACACACGCTTCACACACACCCACTCCACACATACATGAACTCCACACACACACACACACACACACATGCTGTACACACGCACGCTTCACACACACACACACGCTCCACACTCACACATGCTCCACACACACACACTACACACACACACCACACACAGGCTCCACACACACTCACACATGCTCCACACACACACACACACACACACACGCTCCACACACACTCACACATGCTCCACACACACACACACACACACACCACACACACGCTCCACACTCCTACTATCCATATAAAAAGATGATGCATTGAAATGAGAAAGCCAGACGTGTATGTAAATGAAACAACAGTGTGTGACTATACTGGAGTACCCGTCCCCTAATCAAATCATGCAGGAGAAGCAGGGAGCACAGCTGGTCTCCAGCGGTCAGTGTAACAGACTACTGATGGGCTGTCATCACAGCCAGGGCTGACCCTGAGGCCAGGATATCAGCCCAGCACAGGCAGCAGGCAGGGCAGACAGAGGGCCAGGGGCCTGGGGCCAGGGCCCTGGGGCCGGCACTTCTGTAGTGCACTACTGTGGCTCGATCCAGAAGCACAGCTGGAGACGCCACTTCAATCTCTCTCCAAGAGGTCGGGGAAATCAATGCAGCGTAATCCCTTCAATCCCGGCCCTGTCTGAGCGTGAAGAACCATGGTGACGGAGAGATAACACCTTCTCCTTCCTCACGTCCCGCATGCCCACAGCAGGCAGAGAAAACACATGAATAACACATCAGACTGTCTTGACAGGGAGAGAGAAGAGGAGGAGGAGAGGAGGAACGAGAGGGAGACGAGAAGAATACAAGAGGAGACTGAGGTAGGACTGGAAGAGAGAGACAGACAGGTATTACTCAGTCAACAAAGGTATTTTGTAGAAGCCATCTTGTTCAGCCACATGGCACAACACCCTCTCCTGCAGACATTCTGCAGTGGCCTGTTCCAGCCCTCTGGGACGAGAGGAGCAGTTAGATTAAGTTAACCGCCTGAAAGTCAGCCAAGCAGCAAGTCCTTCAGTCCATCAGACAGTAAGTTTAGCCAGTCAGACAGCCAGTCCATCAATCAGCAGGCCAAATCATCTAGCCCTGTCAAAGCTCCCTCCTCCTCCCCATTCCTCCTTACCCCTCCTCCTCCTCACCCTCCCTCTCCTCCTTGCTCACTCCTCCTCCTCACCCTCCCTCCTTCTCCTTCTCCTCCTCCTCCACACCCTCCTTCCCTCTCCTCCTCCTCACCCTCCCTCCCTCTCCTCCTCCTCCTCCTCCTCCCTCATGCAGCCTTGGTGATACACACTGCTCTCTGGCACTCTCATGGTCCACCACTACCTTCTAGAACCTTCCAGGACTTTCTTGACAATGCAGAAATGACTCGAAAACAAACAGCAGCATCAATGTCTATATTAGCCATAATCCATAATCGGATCTAGGTGGTGTGAGGTAACTGGAGTTCCAGGTAGATACAAGCCCCATGACTCACCTGCTAATCTCAGGTGTCAGTACCTCCTGAACAGATTACTACAGAGAAGATGACAGAGGGCCTTAATAAAAGGGCAGCAGAGAGATGAGAGATGTCCTCACCAACAGGTTGACCCTCACAGTCACCACCAGCTTGAGCCAGGAAGGGAACTTGGAGATGATCTTGGTAATGAAGGAGGCGATGGTGTCACCGTAGTCTGGCTTGTGGAACTCTGCCTCGTTCAGGCCGTCTACCAAGATGATGTGGTCCTCCTCTGGGATCTTCCTCTCTGCGTGCACACACACACACACACACACGCGCGCGCGCGCACACACACACACACACACACACACACACAGTGAGGGGATGATGTGTAACAGAAAAACAGTTCAATGAGTTGTCAGTCTAGCTCAGAACAGTACTGCTAACAGAGGCAACGGCAGGGGAGACCAATCTATAGCCCTGCAGGGTGCCACACAGACACACACAGACACACAGACACACACACACACACACACACACACACACACACACACCTGGGGCTTAAACTCAGAGAATCTCAACTGATCTGGAAAAAAAGAAAGAAACTTTTCCTGCTTTTGTTTCTTGTCTGAAGTGTTGAAGCAGATGTGGCAGAGTGTCTAGAGTGATAGTGAACAGTACTCTGAAGTGTTGAAGCAGGTCTGCAGTGATAGTGAACAGTAATCTGAAGTGTGAGTGTATAAGCAGGTCTGCAGTGATAGTGAACAGTACTCTGAAGTGTTGAAGCAGGTCTGCAGTGATAGTGAACAGTAATCTGTAGTGTTGAAGCAGATCTGCAGTGATAGTGAACAGTCATAAAGTGTGAGTGTATAAGCAGGTCTGCAGTGATAGTGAACAGTACTCTGAAGTGTATAAGCAGATCTGCAGTGATAGTGAACAGTAATCTGAAGTGTGAGTGTATAAGCAGGTCTGCAGTGATAGTGAACAGTAATCTGTAGTGTGAGTGTATAAGCAGGTCTGCAGTGATAGTGAACAGTACTCTGAAGTGTGAGTGTATAAGCAGGTCTGCAGTGATAGTGAACAGTAATCTGAAGTGTGAGTGTATAAGCAGATCTGCAGTGATAGTGAACAGTACTCTGAAGTGTTGAAGCAGGTCTGCAGTGATAGTGAACAGTACTCTGAAGTGTGAGTGTATAAGCAGGTCTGCAGTGATAGTGAACAGTAATCTGTAGTGTGAGTGTTGAAGCCGATCTAGCAGGTCTCTGCAGTGAACAGTCAGATGGCAGTCTGTCTCTCACAGTGCACCAATAAATGAACATGAGTGTACTTCAGTCTGGAGCTCCACAGCCCTACTGCACAACCCTGCTGCAGGGGGAAGGGGGGGTGAGGGGCAGACAGGGGTGAGGGGGAGGCAGGGGTGAGGGGGGAGCAGGGGTGAGGGGGGGTGAGGGGGAGGCAGGGGTGAGGGAGTAAGCCGCCTCTCTCTTCAGTTCTCTACAGCCAGCTAGTCTTCATTCTTACTGCACAGTGATCAGACACATACTGAAAAATTCATTACAGAAACATTGAGAGATGTGAAGTGAACTTTGCTCCCTGTTCTAGTATCACGTCAGAAGAGATCTGGGGCAGAAGAACCTGTGTGTATTCTGCTGCTGATATGAACCTTGTCTGTCCTCTTTGTAAAGCCCTGCATGACCAGATCTCTCTCTGCCTGATGGACTGACATCCCACAGAGCAGAAGAGACAGGCTTTACACAGCCAGGAAGAGGACACATCAATGATGGATCTCCTATCAAGCTGAACAGTGTATGTATGATGCTATTCATTTCCAGGAAAGGGTGAGAGATGCATGGCAGGTACAGTACTCTCCACCCTCCTGGTCCATCACATACCCCCCTCCCTGCTCACACATTATTTACCATCTCCATCAGAGAAATAAATATACTTGTTTCTCTGCATGTCCACTGGGGCAGCAGGCTGAAGCAACATATTGATAATTTGAAGCACAAGTGTTGGCCCTGTGTGACAGCAATGACCTTGAGATGTCTCCTCTGCCTGCCTGCCTGACCTTCCCCCTCTCTCTCTGAGGCCGAAGCCTTGCATGACAACACAAAAGCACATCTCCAGCATTGGCCGTTAAAATCAATACTGTGCTGCACATCTCCAACATTGGCCGTTAAAATCAATAGAGTCCTCCAACGGGAAGCTGTTCACAGCTTAGAAGCGGATTCTGCTTGCTTTTTGCCCATCTGCTCAGGATAGACACTGCCTTTTTGTGATGGAGGTCTTTTCAGCCCAGCTACATGGCTGCTTGGCTGGACTGACAGAGCACTGGGCCTGACAGAGCACTGGGCCTGACAGAGCACTGGGACTGACAGAGCACTGGGACTGACAGAGCACTGGGCCTGACAGAGCACTGGGACTGACAGAGCACTGGGACTGACAGAGCACTCTGCCCGACAGGGACTGCCAACACCAACACAGACGCAAACTAAGACTTACACAGTGAGAAAGCAGAGGTAAGGTGTAGGTGACTCTGAAACGCTGCTCGCATGTAGACATTCAGGTTGGTGTGCAGATGAGAGGGAGGAGGAAGATGGAGAGGCAGAGTGGGGAGGCAGAGGAGAGTGTGGAGGCAAAGCAGAGGCAGAGCAGAGGCAGAGTGTGGAGGCAGAGTGTGGAGGCAGAGTGTGGAGGCAGAGGAGAGTGTGGAGGCAGAGGAGAGGCAGAGTGTGGAGGCAGAGTGTGGAGGCAGAGTGTGGAGGCAGAGGAGAGTGTGGAGGCAGAGGAGAGTGTGGAGGCAGAGTGTGGAGGCAGAGTGTGGAGGCAGAGCAGAGGCAGAGTGTGGAGGTAGAGTGTGGAGGCAGAGTGTGGAGGCAGAGGAGAGTGTGGAGGCAGAGGAGAGTGTGGAGGCAGAGTGTGGAGGCAGAGTGTGGAGGCAGAGCAGAGGCAGAGTGTGGAGGCAGAGGAGAGTGTGGAGGCAGAGCAGAGGCAGAGTGTGGAGGCAGAGTGTGGAGGCAGAGGAGAGTGTGGAGGCAGAGGAGAGTGTGGAGGCAGAGTATGGAGGCAGAGGAGAGTGTGGAGGCAGAGTGTGGAGCCAGAGTATGGAGGCAGAGTATGGAGGCAGAGTGTGGAGGCAGAGTGTGGAGGCAGAGTGAGGAGGCAGAGGAGAGTTTGGAGGCAGAGTGTGGAGGTAGAGTGTGGAGGCAGAGTATGGAGGCAGAGTATGGAGGCAGAGTGTGGAGGCAGAGTGTGGAGGCAGAGTGTGGAGGCAGAGGAGAGTGTGGAGGCAGAGGCAGAGCAGAGGCAGAGCAGAGGCAGAGCAGAGGCAGAGTGTGGAGGCACAGCAGAGGCAGTACAAGGACAAAAATACAATGAGACCATGGTGACATCATCTCCGCCGGCAGGGCACAGGATCCACGTACCTTTACGGAGGTTGGCTAGTGGCTCCAGCACGCCCCTGCGGAACGCCGCCATGGGGTCCTGGACGCAGGAGCGCAGACTGAGCATGCTCTGTAGCTGCGGCTCTCTGAGCAGAAGCTCACGGTATGCGGTCAGCTGGTGCGATCTGCACAGCAGGGCGGCGACACTGTGCACAAACTCAGGGACCAGGCAGGTGTAGGTGTTGTCCGCCTGACAGTAGTGATAAGCCACCACCTGGAGAGAGGAGGAAGAATGGGAACAGCTGCTCAGATGTAATACAAGCTCCCTTTAATAAGGACATCTTAGGATGTTTTCAAACCATGTCGAGTTTTACAACCAAAGGAGATGACATTGTGTCTGTAGTCGCAAGTGATCAGTGAAGCTATCAGTGTTATCACTGAATACGGGTGCTTCAGGAGTAAACAGTACAGTAGGCTGAAGTGGACTGAAGATGGTACCTGGTTCTGTTCTGCCCTCAGAACCACTGCAGCTGCTGACGGCTCAGTCCAAAAAAATGTTTTTTATTCACATCTTTTTTCTTTTTTTTCCAGTTCCCAAAAAGGACAACTAGCTAGTACCTAGCCAGATCATTTTAAGCTAGTTAGATACCAAACAGTCCACACCTGGCATTGTCAATCAGCCAATTGCTTAAACTAACAGCGAATTAAAAAAATATTTTAAAGCTATGGGCTAGCTTGCTAGCAGTCAAAAGCAAATGAAGCGCTTGGACAAAGCTCTCCCCAACACTCTGCTATCCCTGCTCTGCAGGAGAAAACCGCTAAATAGGCACATGTTACACATGTGAATTCAGAGGTGAAATGCCTGTAGCAAACACATTCTGGTTGTGCAACCAACCGCTAATAGTTGACCTTGGGGAACCTTCACAGCGGTATCCATCAACCTAATCAAGCCTTCCGAAGCCCACCTGGGTGATGACATCACCCCACAGCCCTCTCACTACGCCTGCGAGGGCGCCCAGATTACGATGCTGATGAAGCGGCTAGTTAATAGGCTGAACAACCTCAGATAACCTCCACCCAAAAACAAGCGATCCCAGGCGGAGCTCTAAAAGTAGGATGAAGCTTCTGCAGCTGGTGCAGATGAGGTTGCTGTGTTCACGGTCATCTGATTTAGATGAGAAGCTCCCCTGAGAGATGGGAGACTCTCTGTCCTAATTACACTCAAACCTGCAGGAGCCGTGACATGCTTACCACCTCACAGGGAGGAGGTGGAGGAGATTATGGAATAGGGGGATGAGGAGGTGCAGGAGGAGGTGGAGGAGGAGGTTGCTCATCTCGGCTCCTACCCTCATCTTTAGACCCCTTACGTACACTCCTACAGCCCGCTGAACACAAGACCAGGACGGGTCTGAGGGAGGAGGGAGGGGCAGGAGGGACAAACCTTGCCAGCCTCCTTCATTATACAACCAGGAATTATAATAAATGTCAAAATTCCAAATAGCCTGGACACAGCCTCGGAATGAATCTCACAGTGGTGACAAGTGAAAGCGGCCTGATTTGAAATGAGGGAAACAGAACTGGTCCAAAAGGATAAATCAAGAGTGAGTACTTTGGCTGTAACTGAGCGATGCCCCTCCGCCTCTCCCCCCTCCCCTCCGCCTCTCCCCCCTCCCCTCCGCCTCTCCCCCCTCCCCTCCGCCTGGCTGGCATGATCCCTCAGATTGATACGAAGGCAGCAGAGATATTACACTTCTGTAGGGCAGCAGAAGACCTTGAAGTATGGGCACGCTTCCTTGCCTGGGGGAGGAGGGGGCGTGGTCGTCTACAGTGATGCATTATTGAGTCGCCTTGTTCGCTGACGGATGACGGTACCCTGAGTTTGGACAGTCTGGGTTAATAGAGATGGCTTGTTTCTCTGCGGGTGTTGGAGGGTCCAACACTGATGCAGACACACAGGGGACATCAATCTGTAGAGGCCTCACTTCCTCACTAGGAGAGATACACACTCACTTCCTCACTAGGAGAGATGCACACTCACTTCCTCACTAGGAGAGATGCACACTCACTTCCTCACTAGGAGAGATGCACACTCACTAGGAGAGATGCACACTCACTTCCTCACTAGGAGAGATGCACACTCACTAGGAGCGTTGCAGATTCAGACTCATCACTACACAGACTCATCCCTGCATAGTTATTACACCCCATAACTGATGTGTAAAACAGTGAGAGAAAGGGAGGGAGATATGGCAAGATGGCGAGAGAGACAGAAGGAGGAGAAGAGAGAGAAAGAAAGAGATGGTGAGAGAAAAGAGAGAGAGAAATCAAGCTGTTTGGATCTTCGAAAGCACTCTTCTGAAGTGTACTGACAAACAATACTGCAGAGGCAAACAGATGGACAAATCAGAACAAAGGAGAAGAGTGCAGCCTGCCAATAAGAAAGGGCTTTGTCAGGGCCAATCAGCTCCTCAGCTGCCAGTGGCAGGCGCTGCAGTGAGGCAGAGAACGCATGAATGTGCCACAGATGTGGCCTGTATGCACAAGCAGCCTTAACAGACCACTAGCTCACCAATGAAACATGGGCATGTGTTGGCTTTCCAGGAACCATTCTGCAGCACAGATGCAGTAAATGCACCATGGACTGGAAATGACCTGGACTAAGATAGGCTGGGAATGACCTGGACTAAGATAGGCAGGGAATGACCTGGACTAAGATAGGCTGGGAATGACCTGGACTAAGATAGACTGGGAATGTCCTGGACTAAGATAGGCTGGGAATGACCTGGACTAAGATAGGCTGGGAATGTCCTGGACTAAGATAGGCTGGGAATGTCCTGGACTGTAGTAGAAAGCTGTAGGGGATTCAGCAACACACCTTTGGAAAAGGTGTTTTACAGGTACACAAGCTGAAAGAAAAACAACAATCAAGAGAGTCTCAACAGGAAGTGACAGATGGTCAGAGTCTCAACAGGAAGTGACAGATGGGCATTAGTCTCCTCCCACCTGGGTTGGGCCATTTCAAACCCAGATGGGAGGAGACGTTGTGGAATGGAACAATTAGGACAGAAATATATAATCTGTAATTATGCTATAGAAAGCCCTGCAGCACATCTGAGGACATTTCAACGCTCATTCTGGATGCTGGAGTAATAACAGGTGTTGATAATAAAATTACAGTTCATAATGTTGACATAATTGGATACATAATGGAGAGTGAACAACTACATAGTTTTCTGCATTTGGAAAAAAATGACAGGCTGTTAAAATGATCGTTTTCTCTGTGTTAGGATGTTGTTCTGCGTGTCAAGTCAACCTGCAGCATACACCTGCAGTGATGTACAGCTATGATCATTACCTTTTGACTGAGGATTCACCCCAGTGCCAAAGAAAATACCTTTCAAACCCCAGTCCCAGCCCCGGCCATAGCCCCAGGCCTGTCCATAGCCCCAGTCCCAGCCCCAGGCCTGTCCATAGCCCAGTCCCAGCCCCAGGCCTGTCCATAGCCCCAGGCCTGTCCATAGCCCCAGTCCCAGCCCCAGGCCTGTCCATAGGAAAAGAACAGAACCAGTAAACAGCCCTTATACAGTACCAGAAAACAGCCCTTATACATTACCAGTAAACAGCCCTTATACAGTACCAGTAAACAGCCATCATACATTACCAGTAAACAGCCCTTATACAGTACCAGTAAACGGCCCTTATACAGTACCAGTAAACGGCCCTTATACAGTACCAGTAAACGGCCCTTATACAGTACCAGTAAACGGCCCTTATACAGTACCAGTAAACGGCCCTTATACAGTACCAGTAAACGGCCCTTATACAGTACCAGTAAACGGCCCTTATACAGTACCAGTAAACAGCCCTTATACAGTACCAGTAAACGGCCCTTATACAGTACCAGTAAACAGTCATCATACATTACCAGTAAACAGCCCTTATACAGTACCAGTAAACAGCCCTTATACAGTACCAGTAAACAGCCCTAACACCATAGAGTACCAGTAAACAGCCCTTATACAGTACCAGTAAACAGCCCTTATACAGTACCAGTAAACAGCCCTTATACAGTACCAGTAAACAGCCCTAACACCATAGAGTACCAGTAAACAGCCCTTATACAGTACCAGTAAACAGCCATCATACATTACCAGTAAACAGCCCTTATACAGTACCAGTAAACAGCCCTTATACAGTACCAGTAAACAGCCATCATACATTACCAGTAAACAGCCCTTATACATTACCAGTAAACAGCCCTTATACAGTACCAGTAAACAGCCCTTATACAGTACCAGTAAACAGCCCTTATACAGTACCAGTAAACAGCCCTTATACAGTACCAGTAAACAGCCCTAACACCATTGAGTACCAGTCAGTCAACTTAATTTATAAAACACAAAACTAACAACTGTGACAGACTGCATTCAGCCTTAATAGCCCCAGAGGACCTGAGTGATGACATGGGGAGGTGGAAAGGATGCTTGACATCACAGCAGGTGATGCTTAGCTTCACCTACAAGCCACAATGTGCTGATTCAGTCAGCATGTACCAGGGGCTATTATGACCACTTGGATAACATATTTCCTTGGCATGTTTTAAACCTGAAGGGTTTCTACACTTGTCTCTCTCCAAGGTACAGCAGTCTGACATGAGCTGAAGGAGACTTGGATATTGGACTGGACTCCCAAGGCTGAAGGTTCGAAAGAAACCATTGTTTAACAAAGCCCAGCTCCCCTGGTATGAAAGTATTTGATGCTGGCTGAGACACAGCATAAACACAGCAATCCTCTGGAGCAAGCTAGGTCCTCTTACACTCAGGCTTCACAAGACTAATGAATGAAGACATACACAAACAGAGCCCCTGCTCCCCTGACTGCGGTCTGACAGACCCGACGGGGACCGACAGTGAAAAGTCTGCCCCCATCTAGGCTTGGGGGGAGCAGGGGGGGTAGAGATGCAAGGACTGGGATTGGAAGAACGGAGAAAGGGAGAGAGGAGAGAGAGGAGAAGCGACGTGAGGAGTGTCACTGCATGACTTAATTAGAGAACATGTACAGCCTTGCCTATCTCGTCATCCCAGCCTCTTCCCACTGACACAGCCAGCACAGACATGCTTCCCACTGACACAGCCAGCACAGACATGCTTCCCACTGACACAGCACAGACATGCTTCCCAATGACACAGCCAGCACAGACATGCTTCTCACTGACACAGCCTCGGCTATCTCTGACCTGTCCACCTGCCTGACAATGTTGCCAGGAAACCATCACAAATATGAAGTGTTTACATGCAAGGTGGATACACACAGAACACCACCAGGGTACACCACCAGGGAACACCACCAGGGAACACCACCAGGGAACACCACCAAGGAACACCACCAAGGAACACCACCAGGGAACACCACCAAGGAACACCACCAAGGAACACCACCAAGGAACACCACCAGGGAACACCACCAGCTTAATCAAGGACTCGCGAGTCAAGCAGAGATGGGCAGAAATACTTTCTTCCTGTACATCAGATGGTTTTCTGGTATCAGTACTTTACTTCACTATTTATTTATAGCTTCACATTTTTACTCCCACAATTATCTGTTATTCCCTCTTACTTCTTCAAAACAGACTTGTTCCTTTAGTTCTGTATTTTGTATCTTACGTCAAGCAGTCAGGTCAAATACAAAATAAGAGTTTGAAAATTGGGGGCCTGTTCCATTAAGTAAATGTAGCAAATACATAGGAAAGTAACTGACATGCATGGCGCTCATTCGCTTTATGAAACATGCCCCATGTCATTTAAAAAGGAACACACTGCAGATGGCTCCAGTGTGAATAGGGGGTCTGGTGTGAATAGGGGCTTTGGGAAAGTACCTTGGCAGCAAGGCGCTTCACGGCCTCCTCCTTGCGTCTCTGGATCTCTGGGGTGCTGGGGCAGCTGTTGCTCCTCAGGGTGTTGGTGGCACTGGGGGGCGGCGTAGGCTGGGGGGGCTGGCTCAGGGGCGGGGCGCTGTGCGTGTCTCCACCTGGGGGGAAGCAGGAGATGGGGTGACTGGGTGGCAGGAGTTTGAGGAAGTTTCTATCAAAATTTAAATAAAAGTAACTGATAACCATGTGGTCAGAGGGAGTGGTCTCTCTCTGGGTTACAGGGTGTGGTCTCACTCTGGGTTACAGGCTGTGGTCTCACTCTGGGTTACAGGGTGTGGTCTCACTCTGGGTTACAGGCTGTGGTCTCACTCTGCGTTACAGGGAGTGGTCTCACTCTGGGTTAAAAGGTGTGGTCTCACTCTGGGTTACAGGGAGTGGTCTCACTCTGGGTTAAAAGGTGTGGTCTCACTCTGGGTTACCGGGTATGGTCTCACTCTGGGTTAAAAGGTGTGGTCTCACTCTGGGTTAAGAGGTATGGTCTCACTCTGGGTTACAAGGTGTGGTCTCACTCTGGGTTACAGGGTGTGGTCTCACTCTGGGTTACAGGCTGTGGTCTCACTCTGGGTTACAGGCTGTGGTCTCTCTCTGGTTTAAAAGGTGTGGTCTCACTCTGGGTTAAAAGGTGTGGTCTCTCTCTGGGTTAAAAGGTGTGGTCTCTCTCTGGGTTAAAAGGTGTGGTCTCACTCTGGGTTAAAAGGTGTGGTCTCTCTCTGGGTTAAAAGGTGTGGTCTCTCTCTGGTTTAAAAGGTGTGGTCTCTCTCTGGGTTAAAAGGTGTGGTCTCACTCTGGTTTAAAAGGTGTGGTCTCTCTCTGGGTTAAAAGGTGTGGTCTCTCTCTGGGTTAAAAGGTGTGGTCTCACTCTGGGTTACAGGGAGTGGTCTCACTCTGGGTTACAGGGAGTGGTCTCACTCTGGTTTAAAAGGTGTGGTCTCTCTCTGGGTTAAAAGGTGTGGTCTCTCTCTGGGTTAAAAGGTGTGGTCTCTCTCTGGGTTAAAAGGTGTGGTCTTACTCTTAGGAGAGGAGCTGGGACTGTTGGAGGCAATCTGACGCATCCGGCCGCCATGACAGCTGAGCGCCACCAGGCGAGAGATCACAGCCGTTTTGCCAAAGCCCACGTTGCCCACGACAACGGCGCCGCGCGTCTCGCCAGATTGGTCGGCCTTCAGGACGTCCTCCAGCTGCTGGAAGAGCCAATCACGGCCCACGAACACGGAGTCCGTGGTGATGCTTGGGACCTCAAAGAGCAGGGGCTTTAGCATGATGTCCACAGGCTTGTAGGGAGTGAGACGAGCTGTGGGAAGAACACAACACTGTCAACACCTACTGAGAAGCATGGTATCCTCAGACGCAATGTACAGGAGGGAGGAGAAGGGCAGTCTGACTAGGAACACCTGTTCTGTTTAACCACAAGACCACACCTCTGTGTCTCCTTGAGAGCTCATGCTGCCTCCACATGATGTAAGGAATACAAAACAGTCAACATTTCTCTCTGCATTGCAATACTGACTGCTTTAGCAGATCAAACGCATGCGGAGATCAATCAGAAACCAATCCAGACAGAGCGCCAGATCCACATGATTGGTCTGTAAGATTAAGATAGCAGACGCCTCTGTCACCTGTCTCATAATATCTCACTTCTGAAGGAGCTAAGAGGGTTTGAGTGAGGGCTTATTTGAATTCTGTACGACCAGGTAGTTCATTTCAGGTAACTCCCTCCATCTTCAGGTAACCTTTAGCAAGCCTGCCTCTATCTCCGTATCTCTATTGCTGTCTACCTATCTTCTACTCATGTCTTTCTCACTATCTATACTTGTCTCTCTCTCTCATCTCGGTCTTTAACTCTGTCTGTCTCTGTCTCTCCTCCCTGCATGTGTGGGCTGACAGAGTGGCAGTAGGAGGGGGGGAGCTGGTGTTACAGCTACTCCCTCTCATCCTCTCCTCACTGTTACAGCCTGACAGTGGCCTGACTCTGGTGGATCATACAGAAGATCATCAACAGTAGGCCTTTTCTACACAGCTCTCCTGCTCTAGTCAGACTCACCACCATCACCACCACCATCACCACTAGCAACATCATCACCACCAGCACCATCACAACCAGAACCATCATCACCACCAACAGCATCACCACCATCACCACTAACACCATCATCACCACCAGCACCATCATCACCACCAGCACCATCATCACCACCACCACCACCACCAGCACCATCATCACCACCACCAGCATCATCATCATCACCACCACCACCACCACCAGCACCATCATCACCACCACCAGCATCATCATCATCACCACCACCACCACCAGCACCATCATCACCACCACCAGCATCATCATCACCACCACCACCAGCACCATCATCACCACCACCACCACCAGCACCATCATCACCACCACCACCACCAGCATCACCACCAGCACCATCACCACTAGCACCATCACCCCCACCACCAGCAGACTTCAACATGCACTGCTTCAGTACATAGTACACTCTGCCCCAGGAAGGATCCTCTATCACTTCCCTGTGCAGGCTTGAAGCCGCACAGCAAAACAGCACATTTTGACTGTTGCTTAACTCCGGATCAGTCAGAAGGGACATGGGAGCTTAACTATTTACATAATTCTAACAACTCCATGTTGACAGCTAGAGGGAACCTAGGAAAGGTTCTGAAAAGAGGGTTAAATAGTTTGCAAGTATTTAATGATGTTGCGCTACATTATTCATCTGGTTATCAAATATTAACACTATGGGATTCCTTTCAGCTTTTGATTTTACAAGACATACTGTACAAGGAAGATGAAATAGTCTTGAGAATCAAAGTATCCTGTTTTCATTGCTGTTAGTAAGGTAATACAGGCTAGAGTTTGATGGTTTGATATCTACCATTAGTATGACCTCTTACACAACATGAACTTGCTGCATGGGATTGCTTAGTGCTGACGATTTTTCGCTGTAGTAGTGTGGTGTTGACATTATGTGTGAGTGCTCTGCGAGTGTGTATGTTTGTTTAGATGTGTCTGTGTTTGTCTGTGTGTGGGCCTGAATTTAATGAATGTGTGTGTGTGTATGTGTGTGTCTGAGTGTGGTGTGTGTGTGGTGTGTATACGTGTGGTAGAGTGTGTGTGGTACAGTGTGTGTGGCTCAGTGTGTGTGTGTGCAGTCCAGTGTGTGTGTGTGGCTCAGTGTGTGTGTGTGTGGTCCAATGTGTGTGTGGCTCTGTGTGTGGCTTAGTGTGTGTGTGGCTAAGTGTGTGTGTGTAGTCTAGCGTGTGTGTGTGGTTCAGTGTGTGTGTGTGTGTGTGGTCCAGTGTGTGTGTGGCTCAGTGTGTGTGTGTGTGTGGCTCAGTGTGTGTGTGTGTGTGGCTCAGTATGTGTGTGTGTGTGGCTCAGTGTGTGTGTGGCTCAGTGTGTGTGTGTGTGTCGCTCTGTGTGTGTGTGGCTCAGTGTGTGTGGGTGGCTCAGTATGTGTGTGTGTGTGTGTGGCTCAGTGTGTGTGTGGCTCAGTGTGTGTGTGTGTGTCGCTCTGTGTGTGTGTGGCTCAGTGTGTGTGGGTGGCTCAGTATGTGTGCGTCTCAGTGTGTGTGTGTGTGGCTCAGTGTGTGTGGCTCAGTGTGTGCGCGTCTCAGTGTGTGTGTGTCTGTGTGTGTGCGTGTGTGTGTGTGTGCGTCTCAGTGTGTGCGTCTGTGTGTGTGTGTGTGTGTGTGCGTCTCTGTGTGTGTGTGTGTGTGTGTGTCTCTCTGTGTGTGTGTGTGTGTGTGTGTGTGTGTGTGTGTGCGTCTCTGTGTGTGTCTCTGTACCTTTGCAGTCCTGAGGAGGCCGTCCTCCTGTGTTGTGCCAGGGCAGGCGGATCGACGTCCTCAGGGGAGTGTTCCGCAGCTCATCCAGGTATCCCAGGTCCTCCAGCTTGGTGGAACTGGTGGCTGTTGGGGGGAGAGAGGGAGGGAGGGAGGGAGGGAGGGAGGGGTAGGGAAAGAAGGAGGGAGGGAGGAAGGGAAAGAAGGAGGGAAGGAAGGAGGGAGAAGGGAAAGAAGGAGGGAAGGACAGAAGGAAGGAGGGAGGGAAGGAGGTAGGAAGGAGGGAAGGAAGGAGGGAAGGAGGGAGGGAGGGAGGGAAGGACAGAAGGAAGGAGGGAAGGAAGGATAGGGAGGGGATGATGAGAAAGGGAGGGACAGAGGGAGGGACAGAGGGAGGGACAGAGGGAGGGACAAAGGGAG
>BROE01000022.1:19199110-19219110 GCA_036571765.1 Plecoglossus altivelis
GTGTGTGTGGCTCAGTGTGTGCGCGTCTCGTGTGTGCGTGGTCTGTGTGTGTTCTCGTTGTGGTCCCTCCTGTGTTGTGGCGGTCTCGTGTTTTGTGCGTGTGTGTGTTCTGTGTGTGATGTGTGTGTGGTCTCTGTGGGTGTGTGTGGATGTGTCTCTCTGTGGGTTGGTGTGTGCGTGTGTGTGCCGTTCTGTGTGTTGTGTGTCATCTGTACTTTGGTCTGAGTGAGGCCGTCTCCATACCTTGTGTATTGAGCGGCAAAATATGATGCGGCCAGCGGATGAACCATAGTCCGTTAAGGTGTGCCTGCCCCATGTCCTGCACCTCGCTCAGGTATAAATATCCAGGTCCTCCCCCGCTTGGTGGGAATGTGTGTTTGGGGGAGGGAGGGGAGGGAGGGAGGGAGGAGGGAGAGGGGGAGGTAAGGGAAAGAGGAGGGAGGAAGGGAAAGAAGGAGGGAAGGACAGAAGGAAGGAGGGAGGGAAGGAGGTAGGAAGGAGGGAAGGAAGGAGGGAAGGAGGGAGGGAGGGAGGGAAGGACAGAAGGAAGGAGGGAAGGAAGGATAGGGAGGGGATGATGAGAAAGGGAGGGACAGAGGGAGGGACAGAGGGAGGGACAGAGGGAGGGACAAAGGGAGGGACAGAGGGAGGGAGGGAGAGAGGGAGGGAGAGGTAGAACAGGGAACATGTTTATCTTCAGGCATGTGTGACTCTTGACCAATGATAAGATGGATCCTGTCTCACTCTTGACCAATGATAAGATGGATCCTGTCTCACTCTTGACCAATGATAAGACAGATCCTGTCTCACTCTTGACCAATGATAAGATGGATCCTGTCTCACTCTTGACCAATGATAATACGGATCCTGTCTCACTCTTGACCAATGATAAGATGGATCCTGTCTCACTCCTCTCTCACTGAAACCAGTAGTGACGTTTTTCTAAAAAAAGGGATTTGAAAAGTAAGTCCCACAGCAGGATCCTGGCTTGCTTGTTCTTCTTTTAGTGATAGAAAAGAGATAAAAGCAAAATAAGTGGAGGACCCAAATCCAGCGTGTGAGTCGGCACCTCCAGTCGAGGAGGAGGGGATGGAGGAGACGTTCCTGTTCCCGCAGGAGGTCGTGTATTCAGACAGCAGACAAACCTTCTAAAAACCTACCACCCAAAGTGTCTAATGTGATCTGACAGCCAAGGGGAACACACACTATCAGCCTGGGAACATCCTAAACACTCTACATAAACTATCAGCCAGAGTGCATCCCAAACACAACCAGTACATCTCAGTCACTATTCCATCTGGAGGTTGTAGCTATGGCAACCAACATGTACGACATGCAGCCAAATAATCCTGGTCCTAAATTGTAACATTACAGTGTAATGAGTTACCGCTGTAGCCAAACTGTACGTGCTGGGAGAGAGGAGGTAAGATTCACAGAGAGGAGGAAGAGGCGTGTGATCGCCGTGACGACCCCTCCTGAGGACACCGAGAGCTGCCGCGTGGCCTTAGAGCCAGGCTAAGTGGACAACATCGTCGTGGAGACGCAGAGACAAGCAACAAGGACTTGGGGAGCACAGCCTGCAACAAAAGACCATCACCATGGAGACCAACCCTCTCAGAGACCAGAATCAAAGCTCTTCCCCCTTCATCTGTCAGAACTTGAGGGTCCTCTCTCCATCTCTCTCTCTCTCTCTCTCTCTCTCTCACCCTCTATCTCCCCCTCTCGCTCTCTCACCCTCTATCTCCCCCCTCTCTCTCCCTCACCCTCTATCTCCCCCCTCTCTCTCCCCCTCACCCTCTATCTCCCTCTCTCACTCATACTCCCCCTCCCCCCACCATTCTCTCTCTCTCTCTCTCTCCCTCTCTCTCTCTGTCTCTCTCTCTCACCCTCTATCTTCCCCTCTCCCTCTCCCTCTCCCTTGCTTGCTATCTTCCCTATCAGGACTGTTCTACTAATTACAACCCGTCTGGGTTCCCCAGCCTGGCCAAAGCAGTCTGCATCAACAGAACTTTATACAGAACAGAACTTTTTTTAAAGAAAGACGGAACTCTTTGCTAACTCATAGACACTTCCAATTTCACACATATCGAACACCACTATAGCTCTGAGTTAGGAGGAAACGCCAAACACGTCTGACACAGCTGAACTTGCCCTCTGCATGCCGCTGATTACGCCATGCACTGGGCACGCTCTGTTTAACAGCTGGTCTCTTAACACTGGCCTCAGCGGCCCACATCTCCAGTACCCGGCACACTCCAGCTAGGCTGGTCAGCTACTCACAGACAGGCAGGAGAGTCACTGCAACGCAGGGCTGGAAAACAGGTGGACACCTCTGGTTCTCCTACAGGCAGGCAGGCAGGTAGGCAGGCAGGTAGAGAGGGAGGGAAGGAGGGAGAGCGGGAGGCAAGCAGGCAGGTAGGCAGGCAGGCAGGCAGGCAGGCAGGCAGGCGGCAGGCAAACAAACAAGCAGGCAGGCAGGCAGGCAGGCAGGCAGGCAGGCAGGCAGGCAGGCAGGCAGGCAGGCAGGCAAACAAGCAGGCATTCAGGCAAACAAACAAACAAACAGGCAAGCAGATAGGGCGGAGGCCCTTAGTTGAAGAGCTCCAGAAAATAGTCCCTGTGAGAGAGCTCACCAGCACACCCTGAGAGACTGTCCTGCACCAGCACTCCCATCCAGGCAGACACAGTAGCAGCATTCAACTGGTGAAAAGACGCGTTGCTCTGCCGCTCACTACTGCCGGATAAACTCCTGCTCAGAGCCGATGCATCCACAACCCCGCACCACCAAGCCTGTTCTACCACGCTCCCTCTCTGCCGGCACAGCCACACAGGGTTCTGGCAAGCGAGCAGCAGACTGAATGAGCCACACACAGAAAAGAGACAAATGAAAGGCGGAATACAAAATGGATTTGGGGAGCTGAAGGGGAGGAGGAAGAGAGAGAACAAGAGAGAAAGACGGGAGAAAAGCGGTTCTCTCTAATGGTCTGATTATAGACACAGAGAGCGGAGAGAGATGTTAGAGAGGAGAGAGATGTTAGAGGGGAGAGAAAGCGGAGAGAGTGTAAAAGAGGCAGGAGAGATATACGAGTGAGCGATATATGAGAGAAAGAGAGAAAGACAGAGAGAGACAGCGAGAGAGAGAGAAGAAAGAAGCGACTTGTGATCAGAGACGACAGAGGGAGGAAAAGAGATTGAGGGAGGATTGAGAGCTGTAAAACGAAACTACAAGAGAGAGGGAGACAGAAGAGGAGAGCTGAAAGTCCCAGTTGCAGTCCAGCTCTCAAGCAAAACACCACCTTCAATCCCATGCTGATATCAGGACAATTACAACCAATCTCTCATTCTCTCTCCACTTCTCTATTGCATTTTCTCTCTCCTCCCCTCTCTCTCTCCATCTCTCTCCATCTCTCACCTTCTCCAAGTGCAGACATAATAGGAAATCGGGGATTCCAGAAAGCTGCTACCACTAGTATGTTTGGTGCCCAGCAAAGTGGGTCTTCTTCCAGGGGCGTAGGCAGTAGAGTTGTGTTGTGTTGTGTCAGTAGAGTTGTGTTGGGCAGTAATAGTTGTGTTGTGGCAGTATAGTTGTGTTATTGCAGTAGAGTTGTATTGTGGCAGTAATAGTTGTGTTATTGCAGTAGAGTTGTGTTGTGTTGTGTCAGTATAGTTGTGTACTTGTGTTGTGTCAGTAGAGTTGTGTTCTGGCAGTAGAGTTGTGTTGTGGCAGTAATAGTTGTGTTATTGCATCAGAGTTTTGTTGTGTTGTGGCAGTAGAGTTGTGTTGTGGCAGTAGAGTTGTGTTGTGGCAGTATTAGTTGTGTTATTGCATCAGAGTTGTGTTGTGTTGTGGCAGTAGAGTTGTGTTGTGGCAGTAAAGTTGTGTTGTGGCAGTAATAGTTGTGTTATTGCATCAGAGTTGTGCTGTGTTGTGTCAGTAGAGTTGTGTAGTTGTGTTGTGTCAGCATAGTTGTGTTGTGGCAGTAGAGTTGTGTTGTGGCAGCAGAATTGTGTTGTGGCAGTAGAGTTGTGTTGTGGCAGTAGAGTTGCGCTATTGCAGTCAAGTTGTGTTATTGCAGCAGAGTTGTGTTGTGTTGTGTTGTGGCAGCAGAGTTGTGTTGCTGAGGGCCAAATGTGCGGCTGATTAGCGACTTTTCCATTAAGGATGGTGATGAAGCTGCTAGCAGACAGTTAGCTTACACAGACTCTACAGCTTCATACAGGGGAAGAAAAAACACTTCAAGTCCTTTTTCTCGTTTTTCATTTTTTCAACCCCAATTTTCCCCAAGGAGCCAACCCCTTTACCCTTCCCTCTCTCCTGCGCCTTTACATCCACCCTATGTCATCTTTTTTCTCTCTCTCCCTCCCTATCTCTCTACCTCTCTCTCTCTCTCCCTCCCTATCTCTCTACCTCTCTCTCTCTCTCTCCCTCCCTATCTCTCTACTTCTCTCTCTCTCCCTCCCTCTCCTTCCCAGTTGTGCAGATGAGTGTGAGAGGCTAGTGTGTGAATGTGATACCTTGATGTCTGGTTTACAGGAGCTTTGAAGCTCCACAGACGTGTCAGGATGCATTCTGATGAAAATAGAGCTTCTTTCTGCAGCACGTCAGCCCTCTCAATCCCTCTGTTCTGTGTCTCGGATGTCGGGCGTGCGTGCGTGTGTGTGCGTGTGTGCGAGCCGGGTGTGTGTGTGTGTGTGCGTGCGTGTGAGTGTGTGTGTGTGCGGGTGGGTATGTGTGTGGAGGGGGGATGTTCTGGCTGGTCTATGTCCTGCTCCTCATGAACTTCACACCTTCCAGTCTCTCTCAGTTTCCCTCTCTCTCTCTCTACCAGTCTATGTCTCTCTACCAGTCCCTCTCTCTCTACCAGTCTCTCTCTCTCTACCAGTCTCTCTCTCTACCAGTCTCTCTCTCTCTCTCAGGCAGTCTGTCTGTCTATGACCACACCAGCAGTTACTGAGAGAGTGCCTTCGGGGTCTCAGCCACAGGTCTGGTCTACCAAACAAACCGATCGCACACACGTCAACACACACTCAGCCGGCAGAAATCTGACCACTTACAATATAAACAGGAAGTTCAGGATTTATAAAAGCCCCAAGGTTTATAAAAACGCATCTTGACCTGTGGAACACAGACACAAGCTTCTGTGTCGAGAGTATGGATTGGATTGTATGGAGGTAGCTAACCTACAGCAACGAGTTAGCTGCCAATCAAGCTCCAACAATATATCTGTGTGGACAAGCAGCCATCTCAAAGATTCAGGATTGGCTGCCAGTCTCCCATCGATGAATGCTGCTCAGTTGAATGCTAATTGGATCTTCAAAATCAGCATGGATCGATCCATGTGTATAGGGTCTTTATCTCACTCCAACTGTAACCTTCAACAATTGTGAACCGCAAGAAAGGACACATGGCCTCCGTTGACGTGACCTTTTTCAAGGCCTGTCGCATGAAAAGATCTACGGCTGTCAATCACTGTCTTTCAGACTGCAAACAGAGCAGGTCAATAAGCAGAAGTCCAGCCGCGACTGAAAGGACCATAACACAGAGAACTCACAAACCAGCCTCAGAAAAACAGATTTACAACAGAATCCTCTGACGGATGCTGAGTCCAGTCAGACAGAACACAGAGTCTGGATCTCACGTCTCCCGCTAGGCTGCTGCTTCTCAGTCCCACGCCTGATCAACGCGATCTGACACGAGGCATCTGGTGACCAGGGTCTGAGCTGTGATCTGGACCAGGTGGAGACCTCAGGTGTCATCACCTGAGGGCTTTGCGGTCACCTTGGCCTCTAAGATGTTTCCAGATGCTCTGGTAAAGGAGACAACCTAACCTTGAGGCTGTTCCTCCAGGGTCTGACATGCTGAGTCTACCCATCGTGACCCTGTCAGAGCACCAGGGTCTGGATGCAGGTCCTTACGTCAGAGTTAGTCCAGTGCTGTCTAGGACTAGTCAAAGTAACCTTGGGGGTTACTTGAAGTGCTCTGTATTAAAGACAGAACTTTTGTTGAAAGATTTCTTAAATCCACAATGACATATACCTCAACACACTTAATGTGTGTGTTAAATTGTGCTGTTGACAGAATCCATAATGTTCATGGTATTCAAGACATGCAGTTGCAGTGGGGTACACTGTGATGTGGGGTACTGTATACCTGCTCCTAGTGTACACTGTGATGTGGGGTACTGTATACCTGCTCCTAGTGTACACTGTGATGTGGGGTACTGTATACCAGTCCTAGTGTACACTGTGATGTGGGGTACTGTATACCTGCTCCTAGTGTACATTGTGATGTGGGGTACAGTGTATCTGTTCCCCGTGTATGTTGTGATGTGGGGTACTGTGTACCTGTTTGCAGTGTACACTGTGATGTGGGGTACTGTGTACCTGTTTGCAGTGTACACTGTGATGTGGGGTACTGTATACCTGTTCCTAGTGTACACTGTGTACCTGTGGGGGAGGATGCAAGTCCAGGCTGCTCCCTACCTATCACGTGGTGTTCCACAGGGCTCTGTTCTTGGCCCCATCCAATTCATCCTCTACATGCTTTCCCCATGTCGTGTTATCAGCAGACATGGAATATCCTTCCACTGTTATGCTGACGACACACAACTCTACATTAAAACTGCCCCCAAGCCCCTCCACGTCTCTGCCGTGACTCACCACATGCCTTGAGGAGATAAAGGCATGTATGAACAGCATCTTCCTCCAGCTGAACTCCAGTAAAACAGAGGTACTCCTTGTTGGAACTCCTCATCAGATCCTCACCCATATCCCAGCTCATCTTCGACAGCCAGGTCATCACTCTCTCCTCCATTACTAACTTAGGCGTCCAGTTAGATCTGGTTAGATCCCCGGCTAACCCTCAACGACCATATAAAATACGTCCGCAGGACCTCCTTTTACAACCTTCATAATATCTCCAAATTCCATCCCTTTCCAACCCTGCCAGATGCAGAGAGACTTGGTTATGCCTTTGTCTCCTCAAGGCTGGACTACTACAATGGACTCTTCAATGGGCTTTCTGGTAAGAACATTCAAAAGCTGCAATACATCCAGAGTCCTACTGAGAGTCAGTAAAAATGAACACATAACCCCATTTTATACTCCCTGTCTCATCCAGGGTTGACAACAAAATCCTCTTGCTCAGATATAAATGCATCACCGGACAAGCACCACCGTGTCTACAAGAACTTATCATCCTGCAATTCTCCACCGGTACCGTCGGATCATAAGGACACCTGCTTCTTCAAGTCCCCACCTCTAGGATCAGAACCACGGGGACAAAGCTTTCTGCTCAGCCACGGTTCTGGAACCACCTTCCCCAGTACCCATGTGGGGTACTGTGTACCTGTTTGCAGTGTACACTGTGATGTGGGGTACTGTATACCTGTTTGCAGTGTACACTGTGATGTGGGGTACTGTGTACCTGTTTGCAGTGTACACTGTGATGTGGGGTACTGTGTACCTGTTTGCAGTGTACACTGTGATGTGGGGTACTGTGTACCTGTTTGCAGGTACACTGTGTGGGATACGTGTATGTCAGTGTACACTGTGATGTGGGTACTGTGTACCTGTTTGCAGTGTATGGTGTGACTGTGGGTGTAAATGTGTACCTGTTTGCAGTGTGTATGCTGGAAGGGTACAGAGTTTTCTAACTGCAGAGCTCTTTTCCTCTCTCAGTCTCTCTCTCTCATTTGGTATTCACCTCTCTGCAGAGCCCACTTTACATGCAGTAATAACATTTACATATTTGGTATCCATTACAGGGGCCGTGTCCACGTATCCCTGTTTGAGACACCTGTGAAGGGTGTTTGTATTGGACAGAAAGCCATTTGACTAGAATATACTCTGTCTGTCTGCCTGCCTGCCTGTCTGTCTCTGCATGCCTGCCTGCCTGCCTGCCTGTCTGTCTTCCTGCCTGCCTGCCTGCCTGTCTGCCTCTGCCTGCCTGCCTGCCTGCCTGCCTGCCTGCCTGCCTGCCTGCCTGCCTGCCTGCCTGCCTTTCTGTCCGTCCATCCAGAACAGTGCCTCCCATCTTCCTCAGTGTGGGCCACCAACACTGAATAAGCAGCTTGTTAAACAGCCAGGCTTTAGTTCAGGGAAGAGCTGAAGAGCAAACAGGATTCCTCCCCTCTGCGAACAGAAAGAAAAGTGTTCTGTTCTGGGCTCAGAGATCTGATGTCTGGAGGACTGGCATCAAATATACAGAAAGGAAAAGGGTCTCTATGATGATGCAGGATGTAGTATGCTCCAGTTCAGCTCTGACACCCTGCCTGGAGGAGCTGGGGGGTCGGGGGTTTTGGGAGGGGACTGGAGGGGCTGCTTGTGGGGTTGGGACAGAAAGGATGGGTGGGTGGGTAGGGAAGACAGCTGTCAGCTTAGGGCAGACAAGAGAGAGAGACAGCGTGACATCATGCCAGCGTTTTGATCAGGCGGCGTTCTCTGTCTTCAGTCATTGGTAATTAAGTCTCTTCTGTTTCCCTGCAGCATCTCAATGCTGTGTGTGTGGGGGGGGGGTTCTGGGAGAGAGAAGCTGTGATGCACACGTGCGTGGCACAGAGACGTGACCCAGCCACGCTGCCAGAACGACCTCAACGCCACGCTACCGTAACGACAGTAACTCCACTCTCCGGAGCAGGGCGCTGGGACAGGAGGAAGTAAAGGCGATTGCTATGCAGAATGGTGTCTAAGCTGGCTTTGCAGACATGTTTTACTAAGATATAACACAATTAGGGATTTGGAGACTTCAGGGTGTGTGGAAGAGTGGATGGGCAGGAGGGTGGGGGGTGGAGTAGGGGAGCTTACAAGCTCAAACAGTCAATCAGAAAGACACAAAGCGTGGAAACTAAACCACACTTCCCCTGTCAACATTCTGCCATCCAGCATGGCTTCCCAGACCAGCCAGTCTGTGGTGGGGGGTGTCTCAGCTGCCTTCTGGCACACGTGTGTGTCAAGTAATCCTGCATGGTATTTACTGTGCTGGCCTGAAATGGGATGGTGGTGTGTTTACATGGTGGGAATAGTTAGGCTGTGGGGCAGAGAGCAAACCTAGCCTCCAGGAGACTTACAAGGTGTACAAGGACAGGTGTACGAGGACAGGTGTACGAAGACAGGTGTGCGAGGACAGGTGTACGAGGACAGGTGTGCGAGGACAGGTGTGCGAGGACAGGTGTACGAGGACAGGTGTGCGAGGACAGGTGTGCGAGGACAGGTGTGCGAGGACAGGTGTACGAGGACAGGTGTACGAGGACAGGTGTGCGAGGACAGGTGTACGAGGACAGGTGTACGAAGACAGGTGTGCGAGGACAGGTGTGCGAGGACAGGTGTGCGAGGACAGGTGTACGAGGACAGGTGTACGAGGACAGGTGTACGAGGACAGGTGTGCGAGGACAGGTGTACGAGGACAGGTGTGCGAGGACAGGTGTACGAGGACAGGTGTACGAGGACAGGTGTACCTGCTCCCCTCAGGGGAAGGGAGGCTAACGCTCACAGACATTGCTCATAAAGTCACTGTCGTATCATGAAATCATTGACTCGTGAGGATGTGCTGGTTAGCTAACTAGCCAGATAGCCACAGACACAGTGTACTAGATTGACCCAGAAGAATCACACTCCACAATGTAGACAGTCGGACCAGCAAGGGCAGCATGACTTTCAACACTTGGACATCGATCAGTCAGCCAACCCTCTTTACACCTGCCTGTCAATCTTACGGCTAGTCGACTTACTTTACTCCTCTCTCTGTCTCTCTCTCTGTCTCTCTCTCTGTCTCTCTCTCTGTCTCTCTCTCTGTCTCTCTCTCTGTCTCTCTCTCTGTCTCTCTCTCTCTCTGTGTCTCCCTGTGTCTCTCTGTGTCTCTCTGTGTCTCTCTCTGTGTGTCTCTCTCTCTGTCTCTCTCTCTCTCTCTCTGTGTCTCTCTCTCTCTCTCTCTCTCTGTCTCTCTCTCTCTCTGTGTGTCTCTCTCTCTCTCTCTGTGTCTCTCTCTGTGTCTCTCTCTCTCTCTCTGTCTCTCTCTCTCTCTCTCTGTGTCTCTCTCTGTCTCTCTCTGTGTATCTCTGTCTGTCTCTCTCTCTCTCTGTGTCTCTCTCTCTCTGTATCTCTGTCTGTCTCTCTCTCTCTGTGTGTCTCTCTGTCTGTCTCTCTCTCTCTCTCTCCATCCACCACTTTCTCCCATTAGCCCTTCTCTCTCCCTTTCTATTATTACCCCCCTCTCTCTCTTCCTCCATCTCACTCTCTCCGTCTACCATGCCTCTCTCTCTTCCTCCATCTCACTCTCTCCGTCTACCATGCCTCTCTCTCTTCCTCCATCTCACTCTCTCTGTCTACCATGCCTCTCTCTCTTCCTCCATCTCACTCTCTCTGTCTACCATGCCTCTCTCTCCCTCTGTCACTGTGGATGCTACAGATGGTCAGATGACGTCTGACTTGTGACAGACAGGAACAGAACAGAGCATCAGACAGCAGATGACATTGTGACAGAGGATCCATCATCGTCTCCATGGACCAGGACATATCTGACAACTGACCAGGACATATTTGTGTACTGACCCACATATCTCTGAGTACTGACCCACACACGTCTGAGTACTGACCAGGACATGTCTGAGTACTGACCCACACACGTCTGAGTATTGACCAGCACATGCCTAAGTAACTCTGACCCACTCATGTCTGAGTACTGACCCGCTTCCTCCTGTTAAATCAGAGGTGTGACTCCTGTGTTTGTCTCACGGCTCACATGCCGCAGTCATGACATCACCTCGGTAAACTCCACAAGCAAAACATGAGCCAGACACTTCCAGGGATGTTAGCTTTACAAGCTGGCCCTCATCCATGCAGCGTGAGCAAGGCTCCGTCCGCAGTAACAGCAGGGATGGACGAGGTAAAGCAGATGAGCTACGGGCTGTTTGTGCGACTGGAAGGTTTTACTGCTTGGTGTCCGTGTGAAGCGTCAGCGTAATGCATTGTGTGCAGTTTTCTAACAGCATCACTGTCCAGATTCATCAGCAGGCTGTAAAGATTAATGTTTCGTGAGCTGGTGATTGAACAGTGTGTGAATTCCATGGTGTATGCAGGTTTGAACAACAAACTAATAGCTATCCAATACTCTGGGGTCCAAGTCTTTCTCTATGGGCCTCATCAAGTGTTCCACTACACAGGCAGGCCAGAAGCCTGTTCAGCTACGAGGTAATCAACTTCTGAACACATTGACAACAGACTGAAAGATGGTTTGACTTCCTGTTGAAGGCAAAAAGCATGTTGAAATGCATCTTCTGAATCGGTTTAGGATGACCATAATGTGATAATCAAGACATTTGAAAGGATTTCTCCTCCTGGTCGACTTTGAAACTGATCCAGAGTGAAGTTCTGTTGATGACTCATGAACTGGGTTTACATTCGTACAGTAGGAAGGGTGGAGTAACTGGGCCACCAGCACCTGCCTCCAGGGAGGTCTTGGGGAAAGTGGACCTGCAGAGCCCTGCGTCAGGTTGGGCACGCTCAGCTGAGAGCAGCTGACACGTGCCACAGAGGAGACTGCACACCCAGTCTCTCTCTCAGCACCAAGGAGGAGACTGCACACCCAGTCTCTCTCTCAGCACCACAGAGGAGACTGCACACCCAGCCAGTCTCTCAGTACCACAGAGGAGACTGCACACCTAGCCAGTCTCTCTCTCTCTCAGTACCACAGAGGAGACTGCACACCCAGTCTCTCTCTCAGTACCACAGAGGAGACTGTACACCCAGTCTCTCTCTCAGCAGCACAGAGGAGACTGCACACCCAGTCTCTCTCTCAGCACCACAGAGGAGACTGCACACCCAGCCAGTCTCTCTCTCAGCACCACAGAGGAGACTGCACATCCAGACAGTCTCTCTCTCAGCACCACAGAGGAGACTGCACACCCAGCCAGTCTCTCAGTACCACAGAGGAGACTGCACACCCAGCCAGTCTCTCTCTCTCTCTCTCAGTACCACAGAGGAGACTGCACACCCAGTCTCTCTCTCAGTACCACAGAGGAGACTGTACACCCAGTCTCTCTCTCAGCACCACAGAGGAGACTGCACATCCAGCCAGTCTCTCTCTCAGCACCACAGAGGAGACTGCACATCCAGCCAGTCTCTCAGTACCACAGAGGAGACTGCACACCCAGCCAGTCTCTCGAGATACCACAGGGAGACTGCACACCCAGGCCAGTTCTCTCTCTCTCTTCTCTCGAGTACCAACAGAGGGAGACTGCACACCCAGTCTCTCTCTCAGGTACAAGGAGAGACTGTAACGCAGTCTCTCTCTCAGCCACCACAGAGGAGACTGCCCACACCCATTGTCTCTCTTGCTCAGCACCACAGAGGAGACTGCACACCCAGCCAGTCTCTCTCTCAGACCGCAGAGGAGATGCACATCCAGCCGTCTCTCTCTCAGCACCAAAGAGGAGAATGCAATCCAGCCAGTCTCTCCAGTACAAGAGGAGGACTGCACACCAGCCAGTCTCCTATCTCCTGCAGGACAGCAGGAGATGAGAAGGAGGCTGAGCAGGAGGCTGCTAAAGCGACACTCCTGCACCAGGGGGCTGGTTTAGAGAGCCGTTTGGTTATGGAACCGTGGCGGACTTAGAAACAAGGCCAAGGTCAAGAGGGAGAGAGAGGACTGGAGGGAGAGCGGGAAAGGGGGAGAAGGAGGGAGGAGGGGGGAGGGAGAGGGAGGGAGGGAGAGAGAGGCGGAGAGGAGAGGGGGGAGGGAGGAGGAGAGGGAGGGACGGGAGAGAGAGAGAGGGGAGGAGAGGCAGGAGTGGGAGAGAGAGGGGAGAGGGAGGGGGAGAGAAGGAGGAAGGTAGAGAGAGGGTGAGACAGAGAAAGTTGAGAGAGAGAGCGTGAGAGACAAGGAGGAAGAGGGAGAAACTGCATCAGGAGACAAGGTAGCAAGAGCCTTGCTTGAGCGCCAAATTTAGAGTAAAGAAAGTAAGAACAGTATAAGAGTAAGAAAGTAAGGAGGATCAGAGGTGTGGCTCTCCTACATGACTGTGGTGTGGATACTGCCAGGCCTGTGGAGCTACTACAGCCTTGTTCCTGGTGGAATGCAGAACGGATCCGCAGGGCAGCTGCTTGGCCAAGCCACAACACACAGCAGCTGCCTGGCCAAAACACCCACCAAGCCTTAACCCTCTTCACCCCCTCCACACCCCCCTACTCCCTCCCCCTCCACACCCCCCTACTCCCTCCCCTCCACACCCTACTCCCTCCCCCTCCACCCCTGTTTCCCCCAGACCGACGCTGGAGGTCCCAACCTTCCCTCCGCTCCTCTTCCTTCTCTGCAGCAGCGTCAGCAGAAACACATACCTGCCACTGAGTTGGGCCGAGGCAACATGAGGGAGGTTGTGTGGGCAGGCACGGGGCCCTGCGGGGGGTGGCTGGGGGGTAGCGGAGCTGGGGGCCGGGGGGCTGCAGGGGCCCCTGTGCTGAGGGACTCTCTTCTGGAGAGGGCCTCGCTGCTGCCAAGCTCCTCCTCCGCCACTGGGGAGCAGGTCTCTGGCCGCACGCTGGGGGCCGGGGCATGGTGCCCCCCACCCCTCACACTGCCCTCCTTACTCCACTCCAGGCTGGAGCCACTCCGGTCATCATTCTCTGAAGAGCTGGTGATGGTGGCTGTGGAGAGAGGGAGAGGAAGAGAGCGAGAGACAGAAAGAGAGAGGGGAAAAAGTAGAAAGAGAGAAAGAGTGAGAGAGAAGTCATTACCACAATGATGAAGACCGTGTATCCTTCCTTGCACCCAGACAGAAGAGCTGGTCTAATGGAGGCTGGCTGGCTCTTTAGCCTTCCTACACCTTCTTATTGACCTTATCAACACACTCCTGCACAGAGTACTTCTGCATCTATCTTCACAGGATCAAAACCACAGAACACTCTCCCTCCTCTCCTCCTGCTTACTCCCTGCCCTCCACCTCTCTCTCTCTCCCTCCTCCTCTCTATCTCTCCCCTCTGTCTGTCTCTCTCCCCTCCTCCTCTCTCTCTCTCCCTCCCCTCCGTCTCTCTTTCCCATCCTCCTCTCTATCTTCCCTCCGTCTCTTTCCCCTCCTCCTCCTCTCTCTCTCCCCTCCGTCTCTCTTTCCCCTCCTCCTCTCTCGCTCTCTCCCCTCCTCCTCTCTCTCTCCTCCTCCTCTCTCCAGTAGAAAATGTTGGATAGACGCTGAAAAGCTTCCTTCTATTTGTAGAGTTTAGACAGGTGTTTTGCTTACATGAAAGCAAATCCCAGTAATGTTGTCTGGAGGCCAGGCATGCAGACTAACACTCACAGCCGCTGCACTGGGACCTGTTCCACTGGACAACAAACTGTACCTAGACAACTCTCGATGCACGCTTGAAAACAGAAGCCGCATGCACGTGCTTCTGTACAGACTTACTAGCGATACGTACAGTCTTACTAGCGACATGTACAGTCTTACTAGCGACATGTACAGTCTTACTAGCGACACGTACAGTCTTACTAGCGACATGTACAATCTTACAAACGTCACGTACAGACTTACTAGCGACATGTACAGACTTACTAGCATCACGTATAAACTTACTAATGACATGTACAGACTTACAAGCATGACGTACAGACTTACAAGCGACACGTACAGACTTACAAGCGACACGTACAGACTTACAAGAAGTTTTGATCCATAAATATTCTCCAAGCTTTATTTTATTGGCTTGAATTGAGTTCCTTATGTAGGATTCAACATGTCAGGTCAGAGCTGTTTGTATGACCTCCTTAAGCTAACCTCACTTCTCTCTCTACAGCCTGGCTTGCTCGCCTGCCAGCTGGGCGTTTTCACGTCAACACACACCTCTACCTCCCACACAGGCGTAGTTTCAAACCAGATAAATTAATATGTGCTTTTGAAGTCGAACTGCCTTCTCCTCAGCAGCTCCTAGCATAGTCCCACTTCGGACAACTTCAAAGGCCTGGCGGACTTCATCATGACTGAGGACGGCTCTTCGGGAGATTATACAGCTCTTCCTCTTTTCTCCTTTCCTACCCTTAGCTCCTCTCCTAGTCTCCTACTACCTCAGGCTATTACCATCCCTCCTCTGTCTTTGCTCTGCTCCCACCCTTCCATGTCCTCATGCTACCCTGGCAGCGATGGTCACAGGACGTTCCAGAACACCATTAACAGTGTTCCAAAAGCAGGTGTTCCTGTGCAGTCAGGAAGGTGTAGTGAGGTAAGATAAGCAAGTCCAACCCAAGGTGGAAGTAGATCAACTCTGCCGGGGGGGAGGAGGGGGGCCCAGGGGGCAAGGGGCCAGGATGGGGCCCAGGGGGGCCAGGAGTGGGGCCCAGGGGGGCCAGGAGTGGGGCCCAGGGGGCCAGGAGGGGGACCCAAGGCCAGGACGGGGGCCCAGGGAGGCCAGGGGGGGGGGTCAGGGGGTCAGGAGGAGGGGGCAGGGGGGACACAGGGGGCCAGGAGGGGGCCCAGGAGGGGGCCCGGGGGGCGGCCCAGGGGGGGGGCCCACTGAAGAGGTGCTTTTATTAATCCTGCTTTAATATGAAAGATACAATATCACAGCAAGCATGAATAATTGAGCAGCTGTGATATTGCACGGCGCTGGAGGCTAGCTACATGAGTCACGGTTATCAATTACGTCAACAGCTCTGGATGTGCTGTGCCTGGCCTGCCACAGGACACAGTGGGCAACATGATGAGCTCTAGAAAACACCCACAAGTGTTTCTCCTCCAGGTAAGTTGTTCAGTCTGAGTGCGAGGATGAGCGAGCCAGAGTGAGTGCCTGTGATGTCCCACTTAGCTGACTCCACCTTGCGTACTGCTCGACCCAGATCTGTCCAAATCAAGGAGGTACGTAACACCACTACATGGACTAAGGACAAGTTACAAAAAGTGATACGGCCCATGTCCACTACTGGGGCAGATCCACGGCTACACTGAACTGCCCTGGGTGGGCATCACAACGCCACCCTGCTTTCTGCCACAGCCAACGATGCTTCAGGCACAGAAGAGGAACGAAACTGTCCTCCTCTGATGTGTGAGTGTGTCCGTGTGTGTGTGCGTGCCCGTGTGTACGTGTGTGTGAGAGTGTGTGTGTGCGTCCGTGTGTGCGTGTGTGTGAGTGCGTGCGTGTATGTGTGTTCGTGTCCGTGTGTGTGCGTGTGTATGTGTGTGTGTGCACATGTGTGCGTGTGAATTACCTATGATCCCACTGTCTTTGCTCTCGAGGGTGGAGCAGGGGCTGGTGATGGTGCCACTGGGGCTGGAGCGACCGAGCGGAGGCCGGCCGCCACTGCTGGTCAGGGTGGAGCAGGGGCTGTCTGTACAGGGGGAGGTGGTGCTGCTGGTCAGGGTGGAGCAGGGGCTGATGCCCTGGCTGGTCACAGAGCACTGGGAGGGAGAGGACAGGAGAAGGGGGAGGAGGAGGGGTGGAGGAGCAGGAGAGGTGAATAGGTGGAGCAGAGACAGGTGGGAGGGGGTAGCAGAAGAGAGAGAGGAGAGGTGGAGAGACGGAGAAGAGGTGGAGAGAAGAGGAGAGGTGGAGAGAAGAGGAGAGAGGGGTTAGGAGAGTGGGGGGAAAAGTCAAAAGACAAAGGAAGGTAATGAGGAGGCAGGGAGGGAGGGCAGGAGAGAAGGAGAGAGGGGAGGGAGGGCAGGAGAGAAGGAGAGAGGCAGGGAGGCAGGGCAGGAGAGAAGGAGAGAGGCAGGGAGGCAGGGCAGGAGATGAAGAGAGGGGAGGGAGGGCAGGAGAGAAGGAGAGAGGAGGCAGAGAGGGAGGGCAGGAGATGAGGAGAGAGGAGGCAGAGAGGGAGGGCAGGAGATGAGGAGAGAGGAGGCAGGGAGGGAGGGCAGGACAGAGGGAGGGGATGAGAACAAAGTTGTGACAAGGGAGTAAGGAGGAACGAAACAGATGAAGTGAGAAAGGAGAGATGAGAAGTTAAAAGGTTAGATAAAAATAAATAATTCTAACACATAACCACATTTTGCATCTAATTAAAAGCCTGACCATTTAACTACTTGCTTTAAGGTTCTATGAGATATTAGGTATGCCAATTCATGCTGTCAACCCCACCATTCTAACTAGGATCATGTGAAAGCAATCTTACTGCCTCAGTAGATAAGCTAACATCTCACATGTGAGCGTGATATATACTTGCTGAAGGCGTGCATGCACTCTGTAAACAAAGCCAGGCTTTCAAAACAGCAGACTCATGTCTACAAGAAACCAAACAGGAAGCACGTAGCTTGGATAAACCGATCTGACTTGGACGTCTTAGAGAGAGCCTAACCCTAACCATAACCCTAACCATAACCCAAGCCCTAACCATAACCCTAACCATAGCCCTAACCCTAACCCAAGCCCTAACCCTAACCATAGCCCTAACCATAGCCCTAACACTAACCCTTACCCTAACCATAACCCAAGCCTTAACCCAAGCCCTTGCCCTAACCATAACCCAAGCCCTAACCATAACCCTAACCCAAGCCTTAACCCAAGCCCTTACCCTAACCATAACCCTAACCCAAGCCCTAACCCAAGCCCTAACCATAACCCTAGCTCCACAACCAGTCCTGGCTGAACCAGTACACCTAACCTACAGCACACCAGGACACAACCCAGACACAGAACCAGTCTCTACACCACCAGAACCAGTCTCTAAATCACCCAGACCCAGTCTATACACCACCAGAACCAGTCTCTACACCACCAGAACCAGTCTCAACACCACCAGACCCAGTCTACACACCACCAGACCCAGTCTATACACCACCAGAACCAGTCTCTACATCACCAGACCCAGTCTCTCCACCACCAGAACCAGTCTCTAAATCACCAGACCCAGTCTCTCCACCACCAGAACCAGTCTCTCCACCACCAGACCCAGTCTCTACACCACCAGACCCAGTCTATACACCACCAAACCCAGTCTCTCCACCACCAGACCCAGTCTCTACATCACCAGACCCAGTCTCTACATCACCAGACCCAGTCTCTACACCACCAGACCCAGTCTACACACCACCAGACTCAGTCTATACACCACCAGAACCAGGCTATACACCACCAGACTCAGTCTATACACCACCAGAACCAGTGTCTAAAAATCACCCAGACCCAGTCTATACACCACCAGACCCAGTCTCTACACCACCAGAACCAGTCTATACACCACCAGAACCAGTCTCAACACCACCAGACCCAGTCTATACACCACCAGAACCAGTCTCTACACCACCAGAAACAGTCTCTATACACCCATGCCTGAGTCACTGTCTGCCCCTTCGTTGCCCTCCCAGATCCAGATGCTATCTGATGCTAGCTAGGGCAGATCCTGGGCACAGTACATGGTGCACCATGCTAACATGCTAACACTTCCTCATCCTCTGCCCCACCCGGAGGCTTCTCCCCAGGGGAGCCTGCTCAGCGTGGGCTAGCCAGACCCAGAGCTGTTAGCACTGAGCCTGGGAGAAGGGCAGAGCTCCTCCACCACCCCAAGCTGCATACCAGCCTGATAACATAACAGCTTAATGACATTTACAGTAGGGCAGAATGAAAGACAACATGCTGGACTCAGGTCGTTAAACAGCAGCAGAGGAAAGAGAGAATAGTTAGCAGATGATCAACAACCTCCTTCTCCCTCGTGAGCTCCAAAAAAACAGCCCTAAACTCATCACAGACACAACAACAAAAAACACACAAGCTTCTCTTGTGTTCTCATGCTTTAAGATCACAGCCCAGTTAAGGTGACTCTTCTAACACTTGAGTGTCTGAAACGCAGTGTTCCTCTGCGGGACCATGCAGTACAGCAGGTAGGAGAAGGCAGGTGCTGCTCCACAGTGAGTCCCACACTAATTAGCACAACCCAACAAACTTGAAGCTTAGACTTTGACATGTCACTATTTCTGGAGCACAGCTTGTCGGCTCGCGTTACGCACTGAAGGGACCGGCCACAGCACTCCGGTCTCCACGACAACCACCAGGGACACCCTACCTTGTTTTCCAGGCACACGCTTTCATCCAAAGCCACATGCAGACATGGAGATTAGATCTGGAAACCTCTTGATCAGCAGTCAAACGCATGACCCCCACCTTCACACTGCAATCACCACAGTTCCCTCCCAGAACATGGGATTAGTTCCCCTGAGCTGGACAGGTAGCAGCAATCCCAACAGGAAAAAGATCGTCCACATCCAAGATCGGCCACATCCAAGATCAGTCAGAATGAAGCACAGAAGCGCAAGCTGGCAATAACAGGATTTTTTTTTCAAGCAAAAACAAGCATGTCTTTTTTTTCCTCTCTCTTCTTTCACACTCTCACAACTCCCTCTCTCTCTCCTTCTTCTCTATGTCCCTCTCTCCTCTCTCCCGCCCTAACGCTGTAAGCCGCTGCGCAGTGGCAGCTGCTGCCGGGCTGTGTGGGGAAGGAGGAGGAGGGGGAAGAGAAAAATGAAATACCTTCTTTTCATTCCTGTCCTCCATAGGTATGCGTGCAGAGCCAGGGATCCCTTCTCCTAGTAAGAAGCCCAGTCGCGTCATCAGCTCCTGAGTAGCAGGGGAGGAGCTTGGTTGGCCGGCTCCTAGGCGCAGCTCTGGGGAGAGAGATGGATCCCGTTAGGTAGTTAGGTACAGCAGATCCTAGCAACGCCAAGCAAGACGGCTCCGGGCCAGTCGAACTGCAGCACTGTTCACACCACAGCTTCTACGCTCACGCTACAGCTGAACACTGGCCAGAGGAAGGAGGGGGGGGGGAGAGAGAGGAGCTGTAGAGAGAGAGAGAGGAAGGGAGAGGGGAAGACAGAGAGAAAGGAGAAGAGATGACAGAGAAAGAAGAGAGACGAGAAAGAGATGAAGAGAGAGGAGAGAGGAATGATGAAGAGAGGAGAGAGATGGAGAAAGAGATGGAGGGGAGAGAGAGAGAAGAAAGGAGATGGAGAAAAGAGAGCTGGACAGAAGAGAGAGAGAAGAGAGAGGGGAGAAGGGAGAGAGGAGAGATGGAGAGAGAGGGGAGAGGT
>BROE01000022.1:19224110-19227394 GCA_036571765.1 Plecoglossus altivelis
GGACCTTGTAAATCCCTTCATGTTGTGCTGTGTGTGATATCAATCACATAGGAAAACACTGCCACTCTCTAATCCAGAGCAATGGATATCCTGAAAGACCTGTCATCAGGTCACATACTGGAACCAGGAAATGAACACCAACCGGGAGTTATACCCTGTAAGTGTCCAAGTTACGACGTGTTGAAAAGGGATTCAGATCTTTCAGGTGACAGTCAGGGTTATGGCATCAGCCATACAAGGCACATTATCTCTTGGATTTACTGAAATACTAGAAAACTGTGTACAGTATGTCGCTAAAGTTGCTCACAAGCTGAAAAGTCTTTGCTGTTACTACCATTAAAATTCAGTTAAATAATGAGGGTTGGAGTATACCCTGGTTATCGAAGAGAGCTGGGTGAGCTCAACACATCTAATTCATCATAAGTGTGGCCAGAGGCGCGATATCCAAACTGGTCACATTTCTCTTTTAGTCCACAGCCAGTCATTGATGCTGCACATCTGGCTAACTCACAGAGCTCCAAGTGTGGGGTTAGTTGAAAACTCAAAAGTCATTATTCAAACTGTGTAAAATCTCAGGCAGAATAATTTAACTATCTGATATGGCAGCAGACACTGATGGAGCTGATAAACCACGGCAAAAACAAAAACAAACTAGAAACTAAGGAAACACAGGAAGTAAGATAAGACTAGGGAGCCAGCTATGCACCAAAATGGCCACCAGTCGCACAGTAACAAGTGTACTTAAGACAGAAGATTAAAAATGAGTTTGTTCTGCCTGGCCGATACTGCCTCTTCAGCTCCTCCTGGCCTGCAGACATGGAGCAGACCTGCACCTCCATGGTGGTGCTGTTACTAATACATATACAGTATCATTATGGGGAGAAAATGGAGGAAAAACACAAACATCATTATCCTCCAACCAGGAGAGAATTTACGAGTGGGTGAGGAACCTGTTCTGGCAACAGAGAGAGGAGGGAAAGAGAGGAGGTAGAGGGAGGAGGGAGAGAGAGAGAGGAGGGAGAGGAAGGAGGGAGAGGGAGGAGGGAGATGAAGGAGGCGGATGGGAGAAGGGAGAGGGAGGAGGGAGGGGGAGGAGGGAGAGGAAGGAGGGAGAGGGGAGAAGGGAGAGGAAGGGGGGTTTCCGCCCCTGCTGGGAAAGTAATCCATGCTGTCTCCTATTAGCATGTGGAGTCACTTCACCCAGAAACTGAAGTAACTTCAGTAACTACAGAAACTGAGAGGAAACCTTGATGAACGCACTCATTTAGCCTTCCCTGTAACAGTTCAGAGGTGGAGAGAGGGACAGAGGGACGGAGGCAGGGAGGTAGAGAAGGAGGAAGGGAGAGAGGAAGGGAGGGACAGAGAGAGGAAGGGAGGGATGAAGGGAGAGAGGGAGAGGGAGAAAGGGAAAGAGGGAGGGAGGGAGGGAGAGAGGAAAAGAGGAAGAGAGGGAGAAAGGGAGAGAGGGAGGGAGGGAGAGAGAGAGGAAGAAAGGGAGGGAAAGATGATGTGTTTCTTTAGAACATGCTGTGCGCTCATGTTGTAGGACCCCTAAAACTGAGGGTCTGGTATAGTGGGGGGTCCTAACAGATGACAGATAACAGATAACAGCTCAGCCGCGTCCTGGACAATCAGTCACAGACCAGCTGCAGAGGAGGGAGACAGGACACTGTGATTTCCTCATAAATGTGTGCTGGAGCTGGGGGCTGGAGGCTGAGGGGGCTGGAGGCTGAGGGGGCTGGAGGCTGAGGGGGTGGAGGCTGAGGGGGCTGGAGGCTGAGGGGGGTGGGGAGAGGAGAGATTCATGGGGAAACACTCTCATGGTGTTTATTACTGTCAACTTGATATGGATCCTACATCAAGCTGGAGGCCAAATTACCTGTCCCCAAATCCTCTGAATGGTTAATTATGTATGTACTCTACAATATACAGTAGATGACAGTACAGTTAAAGGTACAATTGACAAAGTTCCCCAATTGCTGTTGAAAACTAACTGAAGGGATCTGTGCCGCGAGGAATCGAGCGAGAATGCTACAAACGGGGCAGTGACGAGCTGTTTCTCTAAGATGTAAGGTATGTTGCCCTGCGCAGGCCCCACTTGCCTGGCTGTGAAGTGGACATAGAGATGTATCGGAAACGGTACATATGTTTGCCATGAATGAAAGGTTTTGTGCTTCTAAAGGAATGAGAACATGAGAGACTGACACCAGGCGAGTTCAGGCCTCCTGGAAGTTTCAGCTGGCACAAACACAGAAACCTGAGGGACTGCTAGGTAGATTCAGAGATGGAGGCACGATCACACACATGAGGGCTGTCGGTAGGTCAGCTGGGTCTCAGCATATCACAACGCAACTGAGGAAGCTGGTAGATCAGGGGCTCCGTCACAGGAGAAGACACAATGGGGCCAGCTGGTAGAGAGTGCGTCTGGGCTCCATCACAACAAGCTGTAAGAATTCAGCAGACTGGGCTCTTGTCACACAATGAGATGCTAGGTGAGAGCGTTCAGACTGGGCAACATCACAGCACTAGGGATGGCTGCTGGTAGATTACAGAATGCTCTGGCTCCAAGACACACACTGAGAGGGCATGCTGGTAAGAGATCAGCTGGGCACCATTGAACAAAGGGAGAGACTGGAGGAACAAGCGCTGGTTACTTGCAGTGCTGGGCTCCGTCACACACTGAGGCTGCTGGTAGTTTCAGCTGGGCTCCGTCACACACTGAGGCTGCTGGTAGTTTCAGCTGGGCTCCGTCACACACTGAGGCTGCTGGTAGTTTCAGCTGGGCTCCGTCACACACTGAGGCTGCTGGTAGTTTCAGCTGGGCTCCGTCACACACTGAGGCTGCTGGTAGTTTCAGCTGGGCTCCGTCACACACTGAGGCTGCTGGTAGTTTCAGCTGGGCTCCGTCACACACTGAGGCTGCTGGTAGATTCAGCTGGGCTCCGTCACACACTGAGGCTGCTGGTAGATTCAGCTGGGCTCCATCACACACTGAGGCTGCTGGTAGGTTCAGCTGGGCTCCGTCACACACTGAGGCTGCTGGTAGATTCAGCTGGGCTCCATCACACACTGAGGCTGCTGGTAGGTTCAGCTGGGCTACATCACACACTGAGGCTGCTGGTAGATTCAGCTGGGCTCCATCACACACTGAGGCTGCTGGTAGATTCAGCTGGGCTCCATCACACACACTGAGACTGCTGGTAGATTCAGCTGGGCTCCATCACACACTGAGGCTGCTGGTAGGTTCAGCTGGGCTCCATCACACACTGAGGCTGCTGGTAGAT
>BROE01000022.1:19227658-19248999 GCA_036571765.1 Plecoglossus altivelis
ATGGAGGGTGGAGGTGAAGGGTTAGGGGGGGTGGAGGGCGGAGAGGGATGCAGGGTGGAGAGGGATGGAGGGCGGAGAGGGATGGAGGGTGGAGGTGAAGGGTTAGAGGGGAATGGAGGGTGGAGAGGGGTGGAGGTGAAGGGTTAGAGGGGGATGGAGGGTGGAGAGGGATAGAGGGTGGAGGTGAAGGGTTAGAGGGGAATGGAGGGTGGAGACGGAGGGTGGAGACACAGAACAAAGAGCCATGGTTCAGTCCTGACTGACAGAGACAGCTCTGGGTCCACAGCTGACACAACTCTGACCCCTGCTGCCTGTCCCACACACACACACACACACACACACACACACTCACACACACACTCACACTCACACTCACACACTCACACACACAAGCAAACATACATGCACACAGACACAAAGACACACAAGCACACACCTTGCATGACAGAAAGAAATACAATCCACCCCAGCTGCCTACCACACACACACACACACACACACACACACACACTCCTCCCATAAACATGGTTTACACATTGCAGACTGCAGACCCCTTGCATGAAGGAAACTCTATCCTCCTTCAAAGATGTAGCGAAGTGAACACACACACACACACAAACACACACACACACATTTCCTTTCTCAGTCTTAGCCTTGACACCCACCTTTATCAAACAGCATTATTAAGATGGCAGTGTAGCCACAAACCAAAGTTCCACTTTCATGTGCTGGGGAGAGGGTCTACACTGCCAGTCAATAGAGCTCTGTTAATATGGGCATTGACAAACACAGCTACTACACTATACATGCGCCCAGCTTTCTTTCTCTTTGTCTCTCTCTTTCTCGCTCTCATCCCTCCTTCTCCATCTCCAGGGTGAAATGTCACCTCCGTCAGAACACAAGAACCCTTTCAGAACTGGTTTCATCCAGGACCTGGAGGTCATCCGGTTCTCTTCCACCAGAACTGGGATGAGAACCTCTCTCATGGGCCTCACGGCATTCCATAGTGATGGTGACGTTTCTGCTGACCTGTCAGGCCCGCGGCCCCCGGCCCTGCCACACTGCACGGCCAGTCCGCATGAGAGAGGGGGTCTGTGGCCAGAGAGAATGACACAGACACACATTCTTCCAGCTCTGATCTATGGAATACAACGACTGGACTCACTGCTGTGATGGTTCTCCAGGAAAATGTGACTGTACTCTGGAGTGGTGACTGTGGGTATACAGACAGAGATGGTATAAACAGAGGAGAAAGGAGAGAGGGACAGAGAGAGAGGGACAGAGAGAGAGAGGGACAGAGAGAGAGAGAGTGACAGAGAGAGAGACAGAGAGAGAGGGACAGAGAGAGAGGGACAGAGAGAGAGAGGGACAGAGAGAGAGGGACAGAGAGAGAGAGGGACAGAGAGAGAGAGGGACAGAGAGAGAGAGGGACAGAGAGAGAGGGACAGAGAGAGAGAGGGACAGAGAGAGAGGGGGAAAGAGAGAGAGAGGGAGAGGGAGAGAGAGAGAGAGAGGGACAGAGAGAGGGACAGATGAGAGAGAGGGACAGAGAGAGAGGGACAGAGAGAGAGAGGGACAGAGAGAGAGAGGGACAGAGAGAGAGACAGTGAGAGAGGGACAGAGAGAGAGGGACAGTGAGAGAGGGACAGAGACAGAGGGACAGAGAGAGAGAGACAGAGAGAGAGGGACAGAGTGAGAGGGACAGAGAGAGACAGAGAGACAAAGAGAGACAGAGAGAGAGGGACAGAGAGACAGAGAGAGAGAGGGACAGAGAAAGACAGAAAGACAAAGAGAGACAGAGAGAGAGGGACAGAGAGAGAGAGGGACACAGAGAGAGAGGGACACAGAGAGAGAAGGATAGAGAGAGAGGGACAGAATGAGAGGGACAGAGAGAGACAGAGAGACAAAGAGAGAGAGGGACAGAGAGACAGAGAGAGACAAAGAGAGAGAGAGAAAGAGAGAGAGGGACAGAGATTTAACAGCACCTGGTCGAACTGAGCCACCATAATTAGCGTTAGTCGTTTTGAATAAACAGCCAAATTGATAATTTGATGGCTGAAATATATTGCCTGATTCTCATGTCAGTGATATGCCTCATCAGAACATATTCCTCCTTTTATGGTAACCACAGTAACCACTGTAGCTGGAGAGTGAGTTTGGAGGAGGGGGGGAGGAGGGGAGAGGGGGCGGGAGGAAGTGAACCCAGAAGAGAGGAGACCAGAAGAGGAGAAGAACAGAGAAGAGAGGGAAACAGAAGAGAGGGAGGGGCGGAGAAGAGAGAGAGGACAGAAGAGAGAGAGACAGAGAGAGAGAGGACAGATGAGAGAGGACAGAGAGAGAGGGACAGAGAGAGAGAAGGAACAGAGAGAGAAGGGCGAACAGCAGAGAGAAGAGGGGGAGAGGGAGAGAGAGAGACAGAGGAGAGAGAGGGAGGTGAGGGTGGGGCTGGGGGTGAGGCTGTGGGTGGGAGAGGGGGGGGGAGAGGACAGAGAGAGGAGGGACAAGTGTAGAGAGGGCAAGAGAGAGGACAGAGAGAGAAGGACCAGAGGAGAGAGGGACATGAGTGAGAAAGGACAGATAGAGAGACCAGAGAGACAAGAGAGACAAGAGAGAAGAGGTGACAGAGAGAAGAGAGAGAGGGACAGAGCAAGACAGAAAGACAAAGAGAGACAGAGAAGAGAGGGACAGAGAGAGAGAAGAAGGGACACAGAGAGAGGAGGGACACGCAGAGAGAAGGAGATGAGAGAAGAGGAAGATGAGAGGGACAGAGAGAGACAGAGAGACAAAGGAAGAGAGGAAGAGAACATAGGAGAAGATAAAGAGAGAAGAGAAAGAGGAGAGAGGAAAGAGATTTTTAACAGCACCTGGGTGATACTTGAGCCACCATTACAGCGTTAGTCGTTTTAATAACAGCCAAATGAATAATTGTGATGTGAAATTATATCTACTGACCTGAATTCTAAGTCAGTGATATGCTTCATCAGAACATACTCTTGCCTTTTATGGTAATCGGCACAGTAACACTGGTAGCTGAGAGTGAGTTGGGAGAGGGGGAGGAGGGAGAGGGCGGAGGAGGAGGGAGGCAGAGGGAGAGGGGGAGAGAGGTGAGGAGGAGGGGGAGGCGAGGGAGAAGAGGGCGCACGACAGATAAGAGCAGGGGCAGGATAAAGAAACAACTCTATCCTCTGAACACATGTTGAATATGTGTGTGTGGACGTGTCTAGAAATGTCTGTGCGTGTGCATAGTCGCGGTGTGTGTGGTCAGCGTGTTGTGTGTGTGAGTGTGTGTGTGTGTGTGGAGGGAGTGTTGAAATATGAGGTAAACTCAGAAGGTAGAAGTGGAGGTTATTTCTGGCAGTGGTGAGACTCCTCGTGTGTGTGTGTGTGTATGTGTGTGTGTGTGTGTCCAGGGCCTGACCCTGTTGTGAGGCCTCCAGGGTGTGTGGTTAGAGTGTGTGTGCGTGTAACAGACACACATACAAACATACAAACATACACACACAAATGTGGCATGTTGTAGTCCTGTGTGTGCAGTGTGGGGAGACATGGGCACCCAGCCTTCTCTGTGGAGCCCCTTGCTGAAGATAACCCAGCAACCCACACTGCAGTCCTGCCTGTGGGAGAACCCTGCCCTACCCTGCACGCCTGCTATCATAACACAGCACTTAGGGGAACGTTGGTCACGCACACACACGCAAGGCTCCACTAGGCTAAGCACGCAGACCAGCACATGTGCATGCTGCAAATACAGACGTACAAACACTAAACCCATAATCCCTATAACCCCTTTCTGCAATATGTACAAGCAGGTCATCAGGTTAGAACAGGACTGTGTTTGCAAGCACTCGTCTAGATCTTTACGTGTGTGTACAGCGAGCAGGAACACTCCTCTGTTGGAGCCACTAACAGTTCCTTTGGATACAGTATTCACACAACCCTCCCCAACACATACAAACACCAAGTCTGACCCCTATAAACACAACTCACATGCTTAACGCTATGTATACACACACATTCCGGTGTAAACACACAAATCGAAACACACATGTACAAGTACAGACACATGCAGACCCACACACACGCACGCACACACGTACAACAGCTGCGAAGCCCAAGCCTTGGAGGAAGACGTTTGGAATTCAACAGATATACCCAAGACCAGAAGCATTAAAATCTCCCTCTCTCCCTGCCGTAAACCATTAAAGTTTATACACACACACACACATAAACACCCCCACACATAAACACACACACACATAAACACACACAAAGTGCCGACTCACCATTGTGGGAGAATTCCTTGTTGTCAGACACCTTCCTCAGGGCTGAGACGATGGCATCGCCGGGAACACGAGGACTCTCAACATATTTGGGCTTCCTGATTGGACCTGGTAGAGAGAGGGAGAGTGGAGGAGAGAGAGAGAGCAGGGAGGGAGGAAGAGAGAGGGAGAGTGGAGGAGAGAGAGCGGGGGGAGAGGAAGAGAGAGGGAGGAGGGGAAGGTGGAGAGATATGATGGGGAGTGAGGGGGAGAGAGAGTGAGATGGGGAAAAGAGAGGAGGAGAGTGGGGGAGTGGAGAGGGGAGGAAGAGAAAGAGAGGAAAGGGGAGGGCAGGGAGAGAGAGAGAGAGAGAGAGAGAGAGAGAGAAAGAGAGGAGGAGAGGGGAAAGAGAGTGATTCTCGCTGGATTAACGCGTTCCAGATGGGATTGGAGATGAGGAGCAGGAGGGTCCTAGCTGGTCAGGCTGGCTAGAGCTCTCTCTCTCTCCACACACACACACACACACACACACACACACAGGGGCAGGCAGGCAGGCAGGCAGCTCTTAGTAACACACTAACAAGGACTGGCTGTTCCTCTCCCCAATCCCACTCTCTCTCTCCCTGCGCCACTCTCTCTTCCTCCCTCCCTCTCTCTCCTCTCTCCTCCACTCTCCTCTCTCTACCAGTTCCCAAATCAGCCCCGAATGATGGTAACACTCCTGCGGGGAATGCTCTGTGAAAAAAAAGAACCTGATACGGAGTATGTAGAGGAGGGGGAAGAGTGGAGAGGGAGGAAGAGAAAGAGAGAAAAGGCAGGGAGAGAGAGAGAGAGAGAAGAGAGAAGAGAGAGAGAAGAGAAAAGAGGAGAGAGGGAAGAGATGATTCTCGCTGGATTAACGCGTTCCAGATGGGATTGGAGATGAGGAGCAGGAGGGTCCTAGCTGGTCAGGCTGGCTAGAGCTCTCTCTCTCTCCCAACCACACACCACACACACACACACACACACACAACACACACACCACACACACCACACACACACACACACACACACACACACACACAACACACCACACACACACACACACACACACACCACACACACACACACACACACGACACCACAGGGCAGCAGGCAGGCAGGCAGCTCTTAGTAACACACTAACAAGGACTGGGAATGTAAACTATAGCAGGAAACCACACCAATTAGCCTCTTAGAAACTGTACATCGTATGTGAGCGTGCATGTCCAGTATGTGACACTGTGTGTGTGGAGGGAAACAGAGTGTGTGAGTAGGTAAGAGTCCAAGTCCATATGACCGTCTCCCTCCGTATGATGTCAGATCCCCCCCTGCTGTGAAGGCTGGGGTCAACATGAGGTTAGGTGTGTCTCCCTCCCTCGGTCTCTAACTTGGGCTGTTTCACCTCCACCATCAGCACGCTTGGAATCCATCCTGAGCGTGTGGGTGACCCATAAACACAATGCTGTCTCATTCTCTCCCTTTATCTCTTTCACTATCTTTCTCTCAGTCTTTTCTTACACTATCTCTCCCTCTCCGACTGTCTCTCTGCCCCAGAGTCCTGTCACCACATGACCGCATATGTGACCCCAGTCATAACACACAGATTAGATGAGGGAATAGTGTGTCCTTTCCTATTACCACATCCTGCCCCCCCCCCAACCCCAGATGGTATGACCCAGCAGCCCCCGCAGTAATGTTGGTCTGACACACTGTTGGGCCATTGGGGCGAGGGAGGGCAGCTATGCTAAAGCAGTGTGGCTGCATTAAAGCAGACTTCAGAGCAGTGTGCCTCTTATCAGCTTGATAAACACTGCCACCTATGGGTGTCTGAGGAGAAGTGCACCAAGGTTAGACTCAGGGATGGTGGAGGGCCTAGCAAGTATTTTCTCAACCTGTCAAAACTGTTTTTTTGAATGATTTTCTCAATGATGCTAACAACCCTGTTGCTAACTGCCCTGATGCTAACAACCCTGTTGCTAACTGCCCTGATGCTAACTGCCCTGATGCTAACTACCCTGATGCAAACTGCCCTGATGCTAACTGCCCTGATGCTAACTGCCCTAATGCTAACAGCCTGATGCTAACTGCCCTGATGCTAACTGCCCTGATGCTAACAGCCTGATGCTAACAGTCTGATACTAACTGCCTTGATCCTAATGCTAACAGCCTGATGTCTTGTTGGTACGTTTGTCAGGTCGTAGTAAAACCTCCAGGCCCAGGCCTCCAGCCTCCACCCCTCAGCCTCCACCCTTCAGCCTCCACTCCTCAGCCTCCAGCCTCCACTCCCAGCCCTCAGCCTCCACCCCAGCCCTGGGGGTCAGAGTTGGGGTCAGCGACAACCCAGCCCAACCTTGACCCATTTAGAGACACAACACTGAGGCTGGAGCGCGACACAACAGCAGCAGACATCCATGTGTGTGTGTGCATATAATATATATAATATATATATATAATATATATAATATATTATATATATTATATATACACACAGCGTGATATATTGAACCTGCAGGAGCTCAGACTGCATGGTAATAAGCAGGTATCTGTTATTCAAAGCCACTATTATTGGTAATGCAATTTTAGATCCAAATATAGACTAGACGGAAATTGGTCACCTTGTTCTGCGCAAGATCTGATCTCTGGAAACCGTATGACTTTCAGTTAGTTCGTGAGGCAGTTTCTCTCTGGAAAACGTATGACTTCCAGTTAGTTTGTGAGGCAGTTTCTCTCTGGAAAACGTATGACTTTCAGTTAGTTTGTGAGGCAGTTGCTTAGCAATTAGCTGCTTGTATCAAGGATGTCCCACGTGGTAAGAAGTGCAGACTGGGGTGATCCTAGCAGCAGAACAGCCTTCCATGATTCACAGCACTGCATTGTAGCATCACAGGGTCTTTCTAAACACCCCCTAACACCACTCTGAGATCACCTCCCCCCACAGACCTGTCTCACCTCCCCCCACAGGCTGGCCCAGACCTGTCTCACCTCCCTCAGGCTGGCCCAGACCTGTCTCACCTCCCACAGGCTGGCCCAGACCTGTCTCACCTCCCCCCACAGGCTGCCCCAGACCTGTCTCACCTCCTCCCAGAGGGTCTCCAGCAAAGGCCTCCTCTAAGGAGCTGTGAGCATTGAAGTCTGAGTAGCAGAAACTTAGGAGAGAAAGAGCGAGAGACAGAGAGACAGAGAGGTGGGTTGGTGACTGTTCTGTCAATCACAGGGGAAGATTGAACCGTATTTAATATTGATCAAAACCTTCAAATGGTGGTTCAACTCTAAAATCGGGACTGATGATTCGGAAAGGAGCCAGATATTCCTTGGTATGGGGAGAATATTGCAAAGGTGGAAAGATCCCTGATGTGTCATGGGGCTTTGCTGTCAAGCGCCTCTGACAGCCATTGCATTAGTCTGACAAACCCTGAATACCACATTCAATTAACATCAGCTACTTAATTATCAATGTAGCTGAAAACATCAGTGGTAGCAGCATCAGGATTTTATATCAAAACCATCATCCATTATGCAGGATTCAATACATTATCATTTTGACATGAATCTAATATTCCTGGCATGGCCTATTGTGCTACAATGCTGTTGATAGATTCTCAATCGTCCTTCATATCAGCCTGCCAATATTTGCTATTCAAAGATTCTCTCTGCTTTCTACGAATCAATACACCCTGAAGCTACTACACTAAACACCAAGTCCATCCGTCCTTCGAAAGATCTCAGTGCTGCTGACGTCCTGCAGAGAACAGAACAGAACGTCAGAGAACAGCTAAATACCTGAGCACCTGAGACCCAAGTAGGATGAAGATACTGCTTACCTGTCAGGTATATCTACTGCATGTTATTATACAGCATTAGAGGCAATTTCTCTCTGTCTCTATTTGTGTCTGCCTGTCTCTCTTTTTCTCTATTATATTCAATTTGGTTTAATTGAATTGGATTTATGGGGCATGACAGAACAAATGTTCATATTGCCAAAGCAACAGTGGAATAACAAATATTTGTTTACAAATACAAATATTTACAGTGAGTTACAGTTAAAACACAATTTAATTGACTTCTCCCTCCCTCCCTCCCTCCGTGTCTCTCCCTCCCTCTGTCTCTCCCTCCCTCCCTGTGTCTCTCCCCATCACTGCCCTACTGTGTGCTGGTGTCTTTGTGTGTGTGTCTATCCCTCTCTCTCTCCCTCCCTCTCTGTGTCTCTCTCTCCATCACCAGCCTGGTGTGTGCTGGTGTCTCTGTGTGTGTGTCTCTCCCTCTCTCTCTCCCTCTCTCTCTCTGTGTCTCTCTCCATCACCAGCCAGTGTGTGTGCTGGTGTCTCTGGGGAAGAGCAGCCCACACAGGCTGATGAGAGCTCCTTGTCCCATCACTCACACAGGCGACCTCTGGGTGAACCCTCTGCCTCCTCTACACACCCTGCAGCCACGCCTCCTCTACACCCTGCAGCCACGCCTCCTCTACACCCTGTAGCCACGCCTCCTCTAGACCCTGTAGCCACGCCTCCTCTACACCCTGCAGCCACGCCTCCTCTACACCCTGCAGCCACGCCTCCTCTACACCCTGTAGCCACGCCTCCTTTACACCCTGCAGCCACGCCTCCTCTACACTCTGCAGTCACGCCTCCTCTACACCCTGTAGCCACGCCTCCTCTACACCCTGTAGCCACGCCTCCTCTAGACCCTGTAGCCACGCCTCCTCTACACCCTGTAGCCACACCTCCTCTAGACCCTGTAGCCACGCCTGGCTTCACTTCAAGAGACTGGCTTCACTGGCCCTGGGGGTTAGGAGACTGGCTTCACTGGCCCTGGGGGTTAGGAGACTGGCTTCACTGGCCCTGGGTTGGTATAGAGGATATGTATAAGGCTATCAGTCTGTCACATGACTCTGTCACATGATTCTGGAACGTCCACACAACTAAAACACTTCAGAGGAGGGGAAGAGTACTATCTCACACACACTCGCTCGCTCCACAGTTCATTTGTTTTTAATTCATCTTACATAAAAGTGTGTGAGGTGGTTTGAGTACACTGAGCCTCCAGAGTGTGATTATAAGAGAATAGTGAACACCAAGCATTCACATACCCTGTGGAACTATGAAGGGGTGGAACAGTGACCTTCAGTGACCAGCGGAGGTCACTGTAGAGTAGCCAGCCTCCATCTCCCGCTACAGGACACTGATACAGGACCAGGAGGCTGATCCTAGACCTGCATTCTGTTTTCTGATCAGGAGTCTGATCCTAGACCTGTTTTATGTTTCAGGACCAGGAGTCTGATCCTAGACCTGCATTCTATTTCACTAATGTTTGGGATTACAACCATGAAAGGTTAAGCTTCTTTCTGACCTTTGCCAAAGAGAGGAATTCATCCAAGAGGGAGACCAGGCGATCTGCCACACACATATACAAGCCATACTAACCACACACACACATGCACGCAAGCATGCAATCTCCCACAAACACACACACCACACACACACAAGCATGCAATCTCCCACACACACACACCACAAACACACAAGCACGCAATCTCCCACACACACATACAAGCACACACACACAAGCACACACACAAACACACACACAAGCACACACACACACCACACACACATACGAGCACGCACAGACATCACACACACACACAAGCGCACACACACACCACACACACACATCACACACACAAGCGCACACACACACCACACACACAAGCGCACACACCCTCCCTACCCTGGAGACCTTTAAACAGTTCAGCTGGAAAGTGAGGCCCTGTGCAACACATGTTTTGCTGTGTTTCATGGTAAGCTTTGGCTTAGCTGATCAAAGCAACGGAAGGCTGTGGAGACCCAGACCATGCAATCCCCAACACACACTCACACTCACACACACTCACACACACACTCACACTCACACACACACACACACACACTCACACTCACACACACTCACACACACACACACTCACACTCACACTCACACACACACACACACACACACTCACACACACACACACACACACACACTCACTCACACACTCACACACACACACACTCACACACTCACACACACACTCACACACTCACACACTCACACACACACACACACACACACTGTAGATCACTGTGACACAGGGCCCAGGTCTGGGTGGCGGCAAAGGCGTTCGTCACGCTGCCAATTAACCCTGAGTTTCAGTGCTGTGGCAGGGCAACCTGCCAGGGGGGCTGTACCTCCACAACGCTTTAGGATGATTTCATCTGACAGGAAATGAAGCAGGCTGCAACCAGGCCTGAAGAGTGAGATTTACCATTTCAAGTCAAGGTAGTTGGTGATAGAAGACTGAAGAGGGTGTGTGGCAGGTGAGGTTGGTGGGTGTGTGTGTGGGGATTATGGTCTCCTACTTCCTGGTTATCCCTGAAGGTTCTCTCTCCTACTTCTTGGTTATCCCTGAAAGTTCTGTGACCTACTTCCTGGTTATCCCTGAAAGTTCTGTCTCCTGCTTCCTGGTTATCCCTGAAAGTTCTGTGACCTACTTCCTGGTTATCCCTGAAAGTTCTGTGCACCAGAGACAATCCATCTCTGATGACAGTGGTCACACATGTATAGCATCACTGCACTTGTTGTTGTTGGTAGACAGCTGTGGGCTCTCCAGGACTTGTTTAGTAGCGAAAGGTGTGAACTCACCGGTGGGTCTTCACACTTACTTGTGAGGGAGACAGAACTCACACTCATCCCTCCCTCCCCCATCCACCCATCTTCCCCTCCTCTCACCCTCCCTTTTGTCCTCTCAGACAGCCATCTTAATGATGTCCTGACCCATCTAGTTTTCTTCTTCTCTCTCGTGTTTCTCTCCGTCCTCTGTCTCACTGCAGTCTCATGGGGATGAGGCTGTGATGAACGCTCCAGGGCCCTCTTCACCTTCACAAACCCTGTCCTCCTCCCCGCTCTCTCTCTCTCTCTCTCTCTCTCTCTCTCTCTCTCTCCCTCTCTCTCTCTCATTGCCCCTTGTCTGGCTCCCTTGCCCAACCCCTCTCTCTCTCTTTGTGTGTCAGTGTGCTTTTCATCAGAGTTTCCTTTGATGGGTTTAAAACAATCATGGCTGATAGCAGCAACGCCTGAGGAGGCAGGAGAAAATATGTTGTTCTTGAACTTGAGTGTGAGCAGAGGAGAGCAGGGTATGGACATTTCTGCTTGGGCGAACGTCCCCTTCACGCCAGTTAGACATGGACGTTTTCCCCCCCACTTGACTATCCTCTTCAGTTCCTGGCTTCCAGCTAAAACAAACAGGGCTGCTTCTCTCAAACTATCTGCCTACAACTACTAAGTTGACAGCATTTCGGTAATCGCAGCGTGAGAAGCATTTCTACACAGGATGTTTCTTTAAGAGCGCCCTATTAGTCCAACTCTATGAGAGTCAGAGACAGAGACAGAGAGGAAGACAGACAGACAGATGGACAGAAAGACAAACACAGAGAGAGAGAGAGAGAGAGAGAGAGAGAGAGAGAGAGACAGACAGACAGACAGACAGACAGACAGACAGACAGACAGACAGACAGATAGACAGACAGACAGACAGGAGGCTAAGACAACCATTCACCCTCAAACAGTTGGGATCAGACAGCAGTATTCTCAAAGCAATCTGGAGCTGAAATTAGAATAGGAAAGTCCCCCATTAGAAACATCACTGAAAACATCCCACAACACGATCCAGGCCTGTCTGCAGATTCTGGATGAAAGTGTACAAACCCCTCATAGAGAAACTAACATCTAAATTCCATATGTTCAGTCCTTGGTGACACAAATGAAAAATGTCCCTCCTACAGCTACAGACTCAGGTCATATTTATATGTGGAGGTAAACAGTCTTGTCACCATGGAGGCCAAAAGCTCACATGCCAACACATCTTCTGTTAAAAGAGAGATCTAAGGCAGTCAGGGTCTTCCACACCAGCGAGATGCCGCCCAGATGAGTCCCAGATGTGAGAACTTCAGCCTGACCACTTAAAGGATTTCTGTCCTCTCTGCAAAGTCTTAAAGAATACACAGAGACAGGTTGAAACAAGCCCAGAAACAACAGCCAACATCAAACAGCTTGTCTCTCCACACAGGGAAGGAAGAGGAAGGCGGAAAGGAGAGACAATAAGACTTAGTGTGTGTGCACACAACAAGCCCATTAAACGCCTTTCTAGAGTAAACGTGGTGTAACTATAGGGGCAGTCATCCTGGAGAAGCTGATTAAACACAGGCTCACATGCAGGGAACACACTGACTACGCTAACTAAGCTTGTCCTGGCACACTTTCCAGCTCCAACACACTCTACTCACACTTACTTCTACTGCTAGCTGGGCCGGTTAGCCTGCTATCTGCTACCTAGCTACACATCTGGCTGGACTGGTTAGCCTGCTATCTGCTACCTAGCTACACAACTGGCTGAGCTGGTTAGTCTGCTATCTACTACCGAGCTACACATCTGGCTGGACTGGTTAGCCTGCTATCTACTACCTTGCTACACAACTGGCTGAGCTGGTTAGCCTGCTATCTGCTACCTAGCTACACAACTGGCTGAGCTGGTTAGTCTGCTATCTGCTACCTAGCTACACATCTGGCTGGACTGGTTAGCCTGCTATCTGCTACCTAGCTACACATCTGGCTGGACTGGTTAGCCTGCTATCTTCTACCTTGCTACACAACTAGCTGAGCTGGTTAGCCTGCTATCTGCTAGTTAGCTACACATCTGGCTGGACTGGTTAGCCTGCTATCTGCTAGTTAGCTACACTTTTAGATGAACACTTGATATTCCAGGTAATGTTCAGGGCATTTCCCTCCCGAAACTTCTTCTTTTGGCAAAAGTAGACGACTATCAAAATAGGAGTTTCTTTTCTACTCGGAATGCTTCATCAAACGAGAAGCACCTGAGGTGTGACGTGCTTGAAAGACCGACGAGCTGAGAGCTAACTCCAGCGAGAACGCTCCAGGCTGAAAGGGTTGTCAATCCCTGACAGTGTCAGATGTTGGCATTATAGACGTGGTAACACCCGGAGGAAGACAGGAAACTGCACTTTGGGGTCCACAGAGACAGGGGGAGGAAGTGTGGAAACAGCAGTAACAGCAGTAGAACAGTGAATGCCAAGAGCACAGCATGCCTTGGTCCATGTAACTGCAGGGTGTGTGTTGTGATTTGGTGTGTGGAGTACAGCTGAAAGTAAAGAAGTGTGGGGTGATATAAGGTAAGGAAAAGGGAGGTAGGATCTGTGGAGAGGGAGGACTGGTGAGGGGGTGTAGGCTAATGAGTGAGGTGAAGAATGATGAGAGGGGAGGGGAGGTAAGCTAAGGAGTTAGGTAAGGGTGAGGTGGGTGAGTTTGAGGGAGGGTGAGTAGGGTGAGGTTGAGGGGGGGTGTAGCGTGAGGTTGAGTGAGGGTGAGGGTGAGGGAGGGTGAGTGAGGGTGAGTGAGGGTGAGGTTGAGGGGGGGTGTAGGGTGAGGTTGACTGAGGGTGAGGTTGAGTGTGGGTGAGTTTGAGGGAGGGTGAGTAGGGTGAGGTTGAGTGAGGGTGAATGAGGGTGAGGGTGAGTGAGGGTGAGGGTGAGTGAGGGTGAGGTTGAGGGGGGGTGTAGGGTGAGGGTGAGTGAGGGTGAGTGAGGGTGAGGTTGAGGGTGAGTGAGGGTGAGGTTGAGGGTGAGTGAGGGTGAGAAGCTGCTACGTACCTGGTGACCTCTTGCTGGAGCGCAGGGGCATCATGTAGGACTGTCTGGGCAGCAGGGGCGAGGAGGGCAGCGACATGGACACGCCCTTGCACATGCTCAGTCTGAACACATCCTCCTGGCTGTAGGGGTGGGCGGGGCCAGGTTGAGGGGCGGGGCCAGGCTGCGGGCCAGACCCCTCAGGAGGGAACCTCTTCTGGACACTGTAAGGGTGGGATTCCCCCGCTGAGGAGGGAAGGGAGAGGGTCAGAGATCTAACTGGCCAGAGGCTGGTTCATGAAAATGTAGAATGACAAAGAAGAAATGAAGCTATGCAAAGACAATACAATAAACCGAGGCTTGAGCCTCACACCAGCTCTGCTTGAGAGCATGTTCATCTGACAGGCAGTTCCCAGTCTAACCGCCTGATAAGATACACGTTTTTCAGATGTTCCTTTTTGAACAAGATCTTCTTTCCTTCTTCCACATCTTCCAGGCCCCAAGAGCCACAACGTAACACCTGACTATCTGAGTCCTATTTGAGTACAGAGAGATGTGGAGGTAGACCAATACGTCAACCCATTTGAGATACGAGAGAGGGAGGAGGGGATTGAGAGAGAGAGAGAGAGAGAGAGAGAGAGAGAGAGAGAGGTTGAGAGAGAGCGACAGATGGTGAATTGCGTGCGTTAGAGTAGAGTTGTCTGCTGTCTAGTTTGACCTAAGGGGTCATGGCTGGGTGCTCTCACGACTCTGAGACTGATAGTTAGATAGTGATGGTTTCAGAAGCAGGGTAAATATGACCTGGTGTCACGGCCTGTCGAGAGGAGATAACAAGTGACTCACATCAAGTGGTGGCGCCACGATAAAGACTGAAACAACAAAGCCACAGAGCAAACAGTAGCTGTACTGTACTCACCGCAAAACAGCTATCAACATGGACAGACCCACTGTACAACGAGAAAAATGTCATGTCATCTTCATGACCTTTACTAAATGGATAGCTCAGCCGTAGATCAAGAGATCACAGGTTCAATTGACCCCCACCTCCTGAACATCACTTTGGAGCCTCTGCTAAATTAACAGGCTACATTGTGATGTCTTCCATCAGCAGTTGAGAGAGTTTAGTTGGATCTCAGGTCAAGGTGCTGCCAGTGCTCCAGTGCTAGCTGAAGGCTACTGCTGTAGTGCTAGCTGTAGGCTACAGCTGCAGTGCTAGCTGAAGGCTACTGCTGTAGAGCTAGCTCAAGGCTACTGCTGTAGTACTAGCTGAAGGCTACTGCTGTAGTACTAGCTGAAGGCTACTGCTGTAGTGCTAGCTGAAGGCTACTGCTGTAGTGCTAGCTGAAGGCTACTGCTGCAGTGTTAGCTGTAGGCTACAGCTGCAGTGCTAGCTGTAGGCTACAGCTGCAGTACTAGCTGAAGGCTACTGCTGTAGTGCTAGCTGAAGGCTACTGCTGTAGTACTAGCTGAAGGCTACTGCTGTAGTACTAGCTGAAGGCTACTGCTGTAGTGCTAGCTGAAGGCTACTGCTGTAGTGCTAGCTGAAGGCTACTGCTGTAGTACTAGCTGAAGGCTACTGCTGTAGTGCTAGCTGAAGGCTACTGCTTTAGTACTAGCTGAAGGCTACTGCTGTAGTGCTAGCTCAAGGCTACTGCTATAGTACTAGTTCAGCTATTCGGCTATTGCTGCAGTAGATAACCTTGAGTGGGAAAGGGCCATCCCCATCCCCTGGCAGAGGATTGATGAGAGTCTCCAGCAGCTCCTGAGGTTGTGCCAACCACAGCAGCCAGGAGGGGTTTGAACCTACCAGGGAAACATGTTATAATACTTCCAATCTCCATTAGGGACTGAATGTGGGGAGAAGTGTCACTGACAGGAAACAGCTTCTTCTCATCAAACTTTGGCGGCGATAAGGCTGATGCAACCAGAATCTGTTCAGCTCGTATAAAAACTGGTGGAATAGACCAGTGGCCCTGTGAGTAGCTTTTCTTTTCTCTCTTTTCTCTTTACAACGTTCTCTGTCTCCTGGCTCCTCTCCTCCATATCTCCTGTCAGGTAAGCCCACCTCTCTACTCTCTTTATTCCCCCATTCTCTGTTTCTCTCCATGCCTCCATATCTTCCGCCCTCAGCCAACACACCTCTGGATCTGCCCAACCACGCACCCCGTTAGTGGCACCCCGTTCTGGCCCAGCGTCTGTGCTGTGAGGCTCTCCTGGCCCGCCCCAGAGCGGGACCTGGACCCAAACCTGCTGATGACTTCACCTGGCCCTCTTTCCCCCTCCCGGACTCCAGATGAGAAACACAGAGACACACAGGCTGATCATCAGAGCTTGCATGGAAAGATGGTTCTGAAGCATGGAGGAGTGAAAGTCTTTATGTATTTAGCTGCACTACAGCAGTCCTCTCATTTGACCACATATTAAAACAGCAGTGATCCAGCTGTCGTGGAATGGCTCCGGAGTCAACTAGCATCACCCTATCTCAGACATGGTGAACCACAAGCCATGTCAATGAGCCTTGGACCTGAGAGTGTGTGTGCCTGAGTGTGTGTGTGTGTGTGTGCCTGAGTGTGTGTGTGTGTGTGTGCCTGAGTGTGTGTGTGTGTGTGCCTGAGTGTGTGTGTGTGTGTGCCTGAGTGTGCATGTGTGCCTGAGTGTGTGTGTGTGTGCGTGCCTCAGTGTGTGCGTGTGCCTGAGTGTGTGTGCACCTGAGTGTGTATATGTGTGTGCGTGTATGTGCGTGTGCGTGTGTGTCAGGACTGTGTCGGTTGCTGCCTGGGATTCAGCAGATCATGACGCCTTTCTGGGCAGAACCTTTACTGGGCAGGCCAACTGTGTAGGTGGCATGCTGCTACTTCCCAGTGCTACGCTAGCTCCTGCAGTCAAGGATGAGGCTAGCTGGCAGGGGAGCTAGCTCCTGCAGTCAAGTATGAGGCTAGCTGGCTAGGGAGCTAGCTCCTGAAGTCAAGGATGAGGCTAGCTGTCTAGGGAGCTAGCTCCTGCAGTCAAGGACAAGGCTAGCTGGCTAGGGAGCTAGCTCCTGCAGTCAAGGATGAGGCTAGCTGGCTAGGGAGCTAGCTCCTGAAGTCAAGGATGAGGCTGGCTGTCTAGGGAGCTAGCTCCTGAAGTCAAAGATGAGGCTAGCTGTCTAGGGAGCTAGCTCCTGCAGTCAAGGACAAGGCTAGCTGGCAGAGGAGCTAGCTCCTGAAGTCAAAGATGAGGCTAGCTGGCTGGGGTGACCAGGAGAGGATAATCAGAAGCAGAGCTGCCTCCATTCTCCTCCTCCCCCTCCACCCCCCTCCGTCCCCCTCCACCCCCTCCCTGTGGGGGACACAAAGCTGTTCTGTGTTTAGAGCTCCTAAACAAAGAAGAATGCCCTAGACAGGAAGTGGCGGGGGGGCGAGACACCTCAACTAGCCCCCAGACACGTGTGACGTGTTCCGCCTGGCCGCATGGTCCTATAGCCATGAGGGAAGCAGCTGGCCCATATCACCAACCTACATCCAGCAGGTTCCACACAAAGGGTTCTAGAACTGGGGTCATCTGGAACATTCTCATTCTAGAACAGCGTCATTCCCGAACTGCAGCATTCCAGAACAGTAGCAGTTTTTCATTCTGGACAGGGTCATTGTATAACTGAGTCATTCTAGAACACCCAGTAAATGTCAACACGTTGCCATGTCTACGTCCCAAAATATCCCTTTTGATTCCGTACGAAGACAGGAATCAGACATCCATGTGGAACAGCTTCAAAGACACAATGATGTTTATGGCTGTGTATCATTAGGGTCTGAGATGGTGAGGTCAGACCAGATGAGGTTTAAACTGCGTCCAATCAGATGCCACAGAGCTTGGTGCACAGAGCAGGCCTGAGCAAACCATGAAAAAGGGGCCAGGGGTCAGTGTGTCTACTCTGAGGACATCCATGGGTTAACCAACTCTCACCTAGGGCGAGGGAAGGAGGAGGGAAGGAGAAAGAGAGCGGGAGGAAGAGAGAGAGAGGTAGTGAGGCAGAGAGGGAGAGAGAGGTAGCGAGGTAGGGTGATAAAGAGAGGGAGAGAGAGGTAGGGATATAGAGAGCGAGGTAGGGAGATGAAGAATAAAGAGAGGGAGAGAGAGGTAGGTAGATAAAGGAGAGAGGAGAGATAGGCAGAGAGAGAGGGAGGGGGGAGATAGAGATCTCAGAGATAGAGGTCTCCTTCAGTAATGCAGAACCTCAAACTACTAAAAGTAACAAGGAAATGAACCCATTCTCTGTTACATCCCAGTTCTGCAGTTGAGAATTGTCAGTATAAGAAGAGGGCTAGTGTTTCACTGGGATGTGTGGGAGAGAGGAACACCTTTCATCCCCCCACTCCAGAAGCACTAGAGGACCACAGGAAGTTTGGCCTCTGGACTCGTAAAAAACATTCCTACAGACAAGCAACAGCACAGTAGGATTTTCTGGTGGCAGTTGTTCCTCGTCCTCCCCCCCCCCCCCCCCACGTGTGGGTCGTCATGACGATGACAACATCCCCACTATCACAGTATCTTTCAACCAGTAAATGTAAACGCCTGTGTCCACTCTGAGCAACAGATCCTGTACCCAGCGAGCGGCTCAGGGGCGCTGGGCTTGGGCCAGACAGCCCGATGCTTGGAGCCATGCTGCAGGCTGGACACATGGCAACAACGCTGTAATTAGGAGGAGAAGGTTTTGAAAACAAGAGGAGGTGCCACATGAAAAAGCTGCTGAGACAGACGGTCAGGCTGGAGGGGGGGTGCAGAGCTGGCCGAGTCATGTGACCCAGGATGTGGACCGCACAGCGGAAAACAGAAGAACCCAGCTTGAGCTATTTCAGAGGCCTTTCCTCAAGGCCTGGACCGGTCCAGGCCTGCAATTTCAACCCCAGCTGTGGTCAAGGAAATCAACCCTTTCTAATTATACAGCACAGGCCCTGGGTTGATGTAAAAATGATTACAGCCCCTCTCCCACTCTCCCGGCCTCTTCAAAGAAAACGGCCCAAGGCCAATGAGGACATATTCAGCCTATAAAACAGACTTGATCACATTTCAAGACATTGATTAAAATATCGAAGTGGAAAAATAATGGGTTGGTGCCCGCTTTTGCTTGGTCTCAAAGGCAAAGCTTTCCAGCCCAGCAGCAAGACATCAACTTGACATCAAACCTTAGTTGAGAGGCTTTTACCAACAGTTGCATCATATTTTTACATTTGAAACCTTTCAGCATGTGCTTTAGTTTAGAGCGATGTAGAGATCTCAATTTCAGTTCAATGTTGTTGAAGAACAAATCAACTGGTGTCCTTCAGCCCATGTCTGCTGTCTAGACAGGAGTGACAGGAGGGAGGAACGCTGTCAGTCTCAGAAACAGCTACTGGAGCAGCTTCCTCACATGAGAACAGGAAGAACGTGAGAGGGGAACCCAGCACAGGACAGGAGAACGTGAGAGGGGAACCCAGCACAGGACAGGACAGGAGAACGTGAGAGGGGAACCCAGCACAGAAGAGGACACAAGAACGTTAGAGGGGAACTCAGCACAGAACAGGACAGGAGAACGTGAGAGGGGAACCCAGCACAGAACAGGACAGGAGAACGTGAGAGGGGAACCCAGCACAGCACAGGATGGGACCGGAGGGGAACCTCCAGCTGTAGGCTGAGACAGTCTGGGTACCAGCCGACACCATATAAACGTCCCTGATGGATAGTTCTGGCTGTGTGCTCCCCCTCACCCTCCCCCTAACCCTCTACTCTCCACTCCCCCCACCCAGCTGTGCTCAACAGCACAGGCCCACAACACAGTGGCCTGTGTTGTGGGCCTCATCTACTGTACATGGGAGAAACTGTATTCAAACTGTTTCTCACTAGGGTTTAACACTGACTCGATTCGACACACAATTTTCACATATCACAGCTGAGGCCTTTGCAGACAGGCGGAATACAGAGTATTTCAATGCGTGAAAGTCTGGGCACGTGTGTGTGTGTGGGCGCGTGTGTGTGAGTATGGGCGCGTGGGCGTGTGTGTGTGGGCGTGTGTGGGTGCGTGTGTGTGTGTGGGTGCGTGTGTGTGGGTGCGTGTGTGGGTGCGCGTGTGTGTGTGTGGGTGCGTGTGTGTGAGTGTGGGCGCGCGCGTGTGTGTGGGTGCGTGTGTGTGTGTGTGGGTGCGTGTGTGTGGCTGTGGGTGTGTGTGTGTGGGCATGTGTGAGAGTGGGCGTGTGTGTGCATGGGTGTGTGTGTGTGTGTTTGGGCGCGTGTGTGTGGGTGTGTGTGTGTGTGTGGGTGTGATTTTGCGCACACTAACTGTCTATTAGCTTCTCACCAGTTAATTTGAAGAGCCACTGAGTGGATGAAGAAAGGCTGTAATGAATGCAGCCTCTTGTTGTCTGTGCACAAAGCCACATGACCAGAAGACATTCCACCAGGGAGGAACTCTCCCGCTACACTGCCTGCCAATGCAGCTTCCCTGTGTACTTCCACAACAAGCCTGACAGCCTCACAAAGGCTGTCAAGGTTAACACACAGGCAGCACACAGAGAGAGAGAGAGAGAGAGAGAAGAGAGAAGAGAGCGGAGAGAGGGAGGGAGGAGAGACTGGAGGAGCGGAGTGAGAGAAGGGGTGTGAGGAGGGGGCAGGACACAGAGAGAAAGAGGGGGGAGAGAGAGGGGTTGAGGGAGAGAGACAGAGAAGGCGGGAGAGGAAACAGAGAGAGGAGAAGGGGGAGACGGGTGGTGGGTAGAGGAGAGAGAGAGGGAGGGAGAGAGGGGGGGAGAGAGGAGGAGGAGGAGAGGGGGGGGGAGAAGAGAGAGAGGAGGCGAGGGAGAGAGGGAGGGAGAGAGAGAAAGCAGAGTTGAAAAGGGGTAGGGTAGCACTGTGAAGAAGTGCTCGTCAGTTTGTGTTCGACCAACACATCTGTTTTGCTCATAACTAAGCAGAACTCACAAGGCTTTTTGGTCTCTGATTCAGTAGCTCAGATTTTCTATTTGACCACAGTGGACCTGCCAATCAGAAACTCCTGATGGGATCACAGTTTTTTCCCACGAGACCACTCTTATTTTTGGATCCCTTTGGGTCGGCCAGTCGTGGCCATGGCAACAGTCAAAACATAACGCTGCCCCGACCGGCAGGAGACAGCCTGGTGTCAGCAAGTAACAAGGACAAACCCCCCCTGCCTCCTCCCCCCCCCCACCACCCTCACCTCTTCCCATTCCGTTACCCATCCTCTCCTCTCCACTCTTCCTGTCTCCAATCCCTTCCACTTTCCCTCTATCCCCTCATCCTCCTCCTTCTCCCCATCACCCCTCCACCTTTCTTCGCCCCCTGCCCCTCCACCTGCCAGGCTGCTCCCCATCATCGTAGCAGTGGTACTGGCTATATGCTTTTTGTCCATCATGAA
>BROE01000022.1:19249097-19259266 GCA_036571765.1 Plecoglossus altivelis
CCCTCCACCCCCCCCAGCTCCCTCCCCCATCATGTCAGCAGTGGTCACTGAGCTATGCTTTTGTCCATATGACAGTGACTAAGCAGAAGTCACCCGCTCCTTGTCTCCTGTCTCCAGAGACATGGTCTCCAGCACCCTCATCAGATGGTTTGTTTTCACAGAACTCCACATCCCTAGCAACCTTCCTGCTGACAGGAAGTGTTCATCCCTCCCTTCTCTGAGGAGGGTACAGTACAAATACTTTGTTACTGTACTTCAGTGTTTCCATCCAGGCTGAAGACACCAAGAAGAAGCGTCTGTTCCGATCCCTTCCAGAACACTGCTGTCTTCAACATGCTAGCTCCTCTCTCTCTCTTTCCCTCCCTCTTTTTTATCTTGAACACTCTCCCCCTCCTTCCCTTTCTCTCTGTCTCTCTCCTTCTTTTTCCACTGTTTTTCCCTTCCTCTCCCTCCCTACGTCTCTCTCCCACTCTGACAGCAAGGGCTCAGCTTGTATTAACACTACCATCCAGAGACGTGTGTTCCCTGGTACCAAGCCAGGGTTTAGCTCTAGGTTATCATGACATGAAAGATGCCTGGAATCTTAACTCTGGGTGTAGAGTTTTCTGCCGGTGTCTCTTACATGATAGACATGAAATGATGTAAACGCTAAAGGCCTTAGGCTGGGGTTTGCAATGATAAAGACCCGGTAACTCTCTCCTGCAGTCTCTTACCACAGGAACTGTGTTTTCTGGATGGTGACCTTGAGGACAAGCAATGTCCTCTATCACACAGCTCATCTCATTGTCCCCATGGAAACCATTTCCTGGTCCTGATGGGACTGTCAGCGCATCTGTGTGTTCCAGAGATCAGCTCAGCTGCTCAGCAGCAGGGAAGGTTATCTGTACGACGACCGTCTCATCAATATGCACATTCAGATCTTCTCACAAGGAGAGATGATGTTTTAATTAAACATCCTGCCATTTTCTTATCTTCTGTGAGTTTGGCACATCATGTTATGAGTCCAGCCGCCTCCCAGCTGGAGGTAAATAAAGCCGGTGGCATTGTCAGGCTCCAGTATGTTTTCCCAGAGCCGCTTAAATTGAGCATTTATGAAGAGGAATGGGAAATGTCATGGTCTGTGCCCAATGCTGCTCTCCCACACACACACACACACACACACACACACACACACACACACACACACACACAGACTCCCGGCCACCCATACACACACAAACTCTCTCTCTCACACACAGTACTTATTTTCGCATACACATACAGTACAAACTCTCTCACACACCCCTCCTCTTGTCTCTGTTCCCTTGGGGATGGTGTGGAAGACATTCCAGAGCCAAGACCCCTGCAAAACTGGGCAGAGAGAGAGAGAGAGAGAGAGAGAGAGAGAGAGACAGAGACAGAGACAGAGACAGACAGACAGAGAGAGATAGACAGATAGACAGACAGACATAGAGAAAGAGAGACAGACAGAGAGAAACAGACAGACAGACAGACAGACAGACAGACAGACAGACAGACAGACAGACAGACAGACAGACAGGGATAGACATACAGAAAGACAGAGAAAGTTCTGCCTGCCCTCTATCCAGTCTCCTCACCCAGGCCTGCCTGCCCTCTTGCAAGCCCCCCATCAATCCTGAATGTCCTCTGTTCAAAGTCTTCAAAGTAACAACCTTCTGGATGTAACACATTCTTCAATGAACTGCTCTCAGAGAGTGAGGGAGGGTGAGGCTATGGAGGGGGGTGAGGATGGGGAGGGGTGAGGCTGTGGAGGGGGGTGAGGCTGTGGAGGGGGGAGAGGCTGTGGAGGGGGGTGAGGATTGGGAGGGGGGTGAGGATGGGGAGGGGTGAGGCTGTGGAGGGGGGCAAAGCTTTGAGGGTTTGAATGTTCCAGCGCGCGAGGTGCCATGGTCCCCCTTGTTGCCATGGAGATAGCAGTTCAGCGGTCTTGGATCCTGATTGGACAGCGTGGCTCATTAAGCCCGGGCTCCTTCGGGCCAGGTGAGGTCATGAGAACAGAAGAGGGGGATGATGGGAAGCATCAGACCACGCCCCCAGAGGAGGTCATCCACACCCACACACATACAACTGGAGTCTGTGTGTGGGTGTGTGTGTGTGTATGGGTGGCCGGGAGTCTATGTGTGTGTGTGTGTGTGTGTGTGTGGGAGGTCTTTGTGCTCTGTGTCCTGTTTGAATATTGGACCTGATGTTGACCCCTGGTGAGGACAGCAGCTTGCTGGTGCTGCTGTGAGGAAGCATTAGCAACAATAACTATCTGTTGATTGATGGAGATCATTTCCTAATGGATCAAGTAAGGTCGAAAGTGGTTCAATGATATTCTGATCTCATTTACAGTCCTAATTGCTCTAGTCTCCTCTCCACCCATTTCCTCTGGTTTCCTGTCGTCTTCACCATGTTCACTCCTTTGCTCTCCAGTCCATCGCTCTCTTCCTCCCCTGCTCTCTCCCTCCCCTGCTCTCTCCCTCCCCTGCTCTCTCCCTCCCCTGCTCTCTCCCTCCCCGCTCTCTTCCTTCTCTGCTCTCTCCCTCCCCTGCTCTCTCCCTCCCCTGCTCTCTCCCTCCCCTGCTCTCTCCCTCCCCTGCTCTCTCCCTCCCCTGCTCTCTTCCTTCCCTGCTCTCTCCCTCCTCCCTTTGAGACCACAGTAAGGAGCTGGGTCATCGGGTAAACTGTTCTCCTGAGCCGTGGTGGGCAGGGCAGGAGAGGACAGGGCAGGGCAGGAGAGGGCAGGGCAGGGTAGCAGAGGGAAGGGCAGGGCAGGGCAGGGCAGGAGAGGGCAGGGCAGGGCAGGGTAGGAGAGGGCAGGAGAGGGCAGGGCAGGGTAGGAGAGGGCAGGGCAGGGCAGGGCAGGAGGTGGGGGAGGGTGACAGAGGGGAAAGCAGGCTGACAGGAGATCCAAGGACACAGACCTGACCAAGTATGTATCTGCAGGTACTAAACCAGAGGGACATCAGACAGGTAGGAGCATTCCGACCCTATCCGGTCGGCTGTAATTAGAAAACCATGCAACCCTCCTCCACCAATGAGCAGTCAGAATGGACAGTACATGCCATCTGGCCTCGGGGAAGCAGGAAGTGCCAGATTCCCCTCCAGACGGTAGAGAGGAAGTCAATGTTAGCTCACACATATAGCAACCTTCCTAATCAAGTAGGAAGTCCTACATGACCCGATTCATCCTCCTCTTCCCCACCGTCGGCTTGGACCCAAAGACTAGCTCAGGCAGTCCACATGCAGTCTAGCCTTCCAAATTAAACAAAGAAAAATCTGGTATAAATTGATGACCATGTTTCTGGTAATAAATAGCCTTCTGACATTGAGACAGATATCCCCTGGTTCTGAATTAGGTTAACTTTATTGATTGCTAAAGGCTAATGGCTAAACCCTTATCAATAATGATCTTTTTTTTCATCCTATTGAGTTACAGCAGTATTGCCTTTCCGATGGCTCTGCCAAGCAGAAGGAGCACCCGGGTCAAGCTAAGTGCTCTGAAAGAGATGAGCTCTATCAAATTAGAGCTGTAGTGGCATCACCACTCTCTAACACTGACGTTAGTTTGCTTTTCATCTGCTGTGAAAGAGGGACACAGGGCGGGTCCAGTGTGTGCACACCTGAGGTTTGAGAGTGTGTATCTGTGTGTGTGTATCTGTGTGTGTGTGTGTGTGTGGTTAAAACTACTGAGGTTTGAGAGGGTGTGTGTGTGGCTACGACTACGCCCTGCTAATCGTTACCCGCTGGCTGCTAGGTTCTTTAATACGGGTGTAGGTCTGCAGATAAACTCAATGGTCTCCTTTGTGACTCAGTTCAATTCAGCACTTTACATACCACCTCTCTGTCTGGGCATGAGCATCTTTGCACAGACCCAAGTGGAGCGCGCCTGGGCCTGGCCCGGTGACAGCTAATTAAAACATCCTCTCCTGTCCAATTCGAGTCTGGAAACAGTACAATGGCAGCACTAGGTAAACAGTTCGAAAAAAAGCTACAAGATGCAAAAAAACTGGATCACACAAGTAGAAACTTTCTGTACAGTCGTCTCTGGAAGAAAATATCTTTGAATGCTTTTATAGATTAGAGCATGTCAACCACAGGAAATGAAGACCAGGAGTAATGAATGCACTACCACCCTAGTTTATCTGAGTTTCATGAGCTAGCCTAAGACGCTTTGTTCTATGGGAAAGAAACCTCACTATAATGACAAAGGAACTCATTATGGTTGGAGCCCTAGCGATTAGGGTTTACAATTATCAAAGGGAGTTGATTATGGCAAAGAAGAATGTTGGCTGTGGTTGATAAATGGTCTTGTTTATGAGTATGGTTTTAGGTTCCTGCTCATATTGTGTGTCATCTGAGTTAACTATGTAGTATGGTTGGACCCCTGTGCAAGGTGTGTGTATAGGTGTGTACAGGTGTGTGTGTGTGTATAGGTGTGTACATGTATGTGTGTACAGGTGTGTGTGTGTGTGTGTATAGGTGTGTACAGGTGTGTGTGTGTGTATAGGTGTGTACATGTATGTGTGTACAGGTGTGTGTGTGTGTGTGTGTGTGTATAAGTGTGTACGGTGTGTGTGTATAGGTGTGTAAGGTAGGTGTGTGTATAGGTGTGTAAGGTGTGTATGTATGTATAAGTGTGTAAGGTGTATGTGTGTGTATGTGTGTGTATACATGTGTGTATAGGTCTGTAAGGTGTGTGTATAGGTGTGCAAGGTGTGTGTGTGTATAGGTGTGAGTATATGTGTGTAAGGTGGGTGTATATGTGTGTAAGGTGTGTGTATAGGTATGTATGTGTGTACAGCCTCAGAAAGTGCCACCAGTGGTCCAGACTTCCTGTGGCTAACAGGATGTGTATCTTTCTGTCTCAGTTGCTTTCTAAAAGCAGAGCCTACCTTCTCCCGGGGATGGCTATGCTGGATTTGTTGACAAATTCCAGTTTTTCTCGTTCTCACCGGAGAGGGTGGAGTAGGGGGGGTAGTGTGGTATGGTCTGGTCTGACTGCCATGCCAGGTGCAAGAGTGTATGTGTCTGGCCTGACCCGTACAGTCCTACAGGATGTGTGTGTGTGTGTGTGTGTGTGTGTTGTCTTGCCCAGATTGTGTGGTCTGACTCTGACTGATCTCCCCATATAGAGCCCTGCCCCAAACACAGCAGCCCTGCCCCAAACACAGCAGCCCTGCCCCAAACACAGCAGCCCTGCCACACACACAGCAGCCCTACCACACACACAGCAGCCCTACCACACACATAGCAGCCCTACCACACACACACAGCAGCCCTGCCACACAGACAGCAGCCCTGCCACACACAGCAGCCCTGCCCCACACACTGCAGCCCTGCCCCACACACAGCAGCCCTGCCCCACACACAGCAGCCCTGCCCCACACACACACAGCCCTGGCCCCAACACACACACACCCTGCCCCACACCACAGCAAGCCCTAGCCCACAAACACTGCTGCCCGGCCCCACACACAGCAGCCCCTGCCCACACGAGCAGCTGCCCCACACACGGCAGCCCTGCCCCACACACTGCAGCCCTGCCCCACACACAGCAGCCCCTGCCCAAACACACAGCAGCCCTGCCACACACACAGCAGCCCTACCACACACACAAGCCCCTGCCAACACACAACAGCAGGGCCTGCCCCAAACCACCCCAGCAGCCCTGCCAAACACAGCAGCCACAAACACTAAGTGAAAGAAACCCCGGCTTTGTCATGAGATTCGTTTCTTGCGGACTTCAGAGGTAAACAAACCACTGCTCTCTGTGTAACCTGTGCTGGTCTGGACAGAGGGCAGTGGGTTGGTGTAAGCATGCTGGTCTGGACAGAGAGGGCAGTGGGTTGGTGTGGGCATGCTGGTCTGGACAGAGAGGGCAGTGGGTTGGTGTAAGCATGCTGGTCTGGACAGAGAGGGCAGTGGGTTGGTGTGAGCACGCTGGTCTGGACAGAGAGGGTAGTGGGTTGGTGTGGGCATGCTGGTCTGGACAGAGAGGGCAGTGGGTTGGTGTGAGCACGCTGGTCTGGACAGAGAGGGCAGTGGGTTGGTGTGAGCACGCTGGTCTGGACAGAGAGGGCAGTGGGTTGGTGTGAGCATGCTGGTCTGGACAGAGAGGGCAGTGGGTTGGTGTGAGCACGCTGGTCTGGACAGAGGGCAGTAGGTTGGTGTGGGCATGCTGGTCTGGACAGAGAGGGCAGTGGGTTGGTGTAAGCATGCTGGTCTGGACAGAGAGGGTAGTGGGTTGGTGTGGGCATGCTGGTCTGGACAGAGAGGGCAGTGGGTTGGTGTGGGCACGCTGGTCTGGACAGGGGGTAGTGGGTTGGTGTGGGCATGCTGGTCTGGACAGGGGGTAGTGGGTTGGTGTGGGCACGCTGGTCTGGACAGGGGGTAGTGGGTTGGTGTGGGCACGCTGGTCTGGACAGGGGGTAGTGGGTTGGTGTGGGCACGCTGGTCTGGACAGGGGGTAGTGGGTTGGTGTGGGCACGCTGGTCTGGACAGGGGGTAGTGGGTTGGTGTGGGCATGCTGGTCTGGACAGAGAGGGCAGTGGGTTGGTGTAAGCATGCTGGTCTGGACAGAGAGGGCAGTAGGTTGGTGTGAGCATGCTGGTCTGGACAGAGAGGGCAGTGGGTTGGTGTGAGCACGCTGGTCTGGACAGAGAGGGTAGTGGGTTGGTGTGGGCATGCTGGTCTGGACAGAGAGGGCAGTAGGTTGGTGTGGGCATGCTGGTCTGGACAGAGAGGGCAGTGGGTTGGTGTGGGCATGCTGGTCTGGACAGAGAGGGCAGTGGGTTGGTGTGGGCATGCTGGTCTGGACAGAGAGGGCAGTGGGTTGGTGTGAGCATGCTGGTCTGGACAGAGAGGGCAGTGGGTTGGTGTGAGCATGCTGGTCTGGACAGGCTGAGAGCTGTATGTTTTCTGACTAAATAACCTCCACAGTCCGACACCAACACTGCTGAGACAGCACGTACCATGTCTCTTACAGACACACACACGAGCGCGTGACGTACACACCCTCTTTACAGCTGAGACAACATCACACTCCCACATACACAAAATACTTTACACAAAATACACACCATTCTTTCACACACACACACACACACAACCACACACACGACCTTCCAGGAGCTTCACAAATCCTGGTCTGATTAGACCTCTATAATCTAGAGCAACACTGGTCTGATTAGACCTCTATCATCTAGAGCAACACTGGTCTGATTAGACCTCTATAATCTAGAGCAACACTGGTCTGATTAGACCTCTAGTCCATCCTGAGCCCTACAGAGATCTGCCCCAGACCACTTGGTGGTGTGTTGTCTGATTAGACCCTCTATAAATGTTTGCCAGAGCAACACTGTGGTCGTGCTTGAGCTCACCATGTAGGTATCCTTCTAATCATCCAGAGGCAGAGAAGAACCACTGTAGAGTGTTGTGCTTGCATTGTTAGCATCGCTTCGTAGTTATATGCGGTCCATGGTGTGACGACAGTGTAGCAACGCTGGTCTGATTAGACCTCTATAATCTAGTATGTCTGAATGCACTAGTGTGTTCTGGCGTGTCTGACGACACATCCGACTTCTTTACAAGTTTACTCTTCCTGAGTTTGTATTATTTATGCATTTCAGGTTTTAATTAAGGCCCTCAATTAAATGTGCGTTCGATATCAATAGGATTGTCTATAAGAGCACCAGCCCCTCACCTGGTGAGGGGCTGTGGTTGGAAGAAAAGGGCAGCAGTCACCATGTTCACCATCCGCATCCGGACTGTGTGTGAGACACTGTGTGTGTGAGCGTCTATGGGGGCCGGGGGAGAATCACACACACACTTCAAAAAGTGCATTCCAATTACTGGACCATAGAACCCACATTAGGCAGAGCTGAGCTTAGCTGTGGTGGGCCATACTGCTTTAACCTCCTACAGAAACACAGATCCTCGCTCCATTTCCTCCTCCACGGGAGATCATTCCAGGGTCCACTCCATCGAGGCTGGGCCAGGCAGCTGAGCTCTGAGGCGGGTCTGTTTCCACCCCTGCTGGGCTGTGGTTGTGGTTGAAGCAGTGATTGTGTCGGGTGAGTGTGAGTTGATCCCTGCTTGGCTGTAGTGGGAAGACAACTCGCCCCCCGTCGCCTTTGTTCTACTGGTGTCGTGTTGTCCAAATTTCCTAGAAGAGAGAGTGATGTGTGTGTGAGATACCGAGCTGGTCTGGACATGCCACGAGACAGTCAGCGTATGGATCCAGACTTCCAGGCGTCTTCCCAGAAGCCGTCCTTCGTCAGCCGGAGCACACTATACCTGGTGTGCCAGCAATCAGTGTTGTGGGAGGAAGAAACAGCCCGAGGGGTTCCCCTCTGGCAGGCGCTAGAAGTGGTGTCTGAGCTGAGAAGCTGTAGCCAGCCAGAGCAGAAGGGGCAGAAGCCTGCTGGTGGGAGCCATGAGAGAAGGCCTTGAGACACGTACAGAATGAGAGAGGTCAAATCAAGAGAGAGAAGAGAGAAGTAACCCTGTGGGAGAACCCACAAGGAACATCACAGTCCTGCTGTCTGGGGACGTCTGCTTTCTCATTATCAGCTCAGAGAGGCTGTAATGTTTCCGCCATGCAGCCGCATCCGGGTCCTCGGGAACGCCAGGCAGCTGTGCGGCCTGATAATATCTTCCTCTGGTTTTTTGGCGATCTGATCATCCAGGTCGTCACCCAGCGCGCGTCCGGCCCACCCACCACCCCTGGCCACCCTATGCCCAAGTCTCACGAACCCCCCCTAATTGGTATGCGCTCTACGGCGTGTTTCCGCCTCCGCAGGCTGCCCAGCGCGTCACACATCCTTAAGACGCCCACAGTGCCTCCAGCCACCCCCCTCGCTCCAGCCACAAGGAACCCAGACCCCTCAGATCTCGCCGCAGCCGTCCAGCCACGAAGGCACGCCACGCGTCTCACACGCCTCCAGCGCACGCGAGAGGGCCTCGCAGGAGGCCAGTATCTCAGGCACCCCCCCGCACGCATCCAGCCAATGCACAGGCCCCGAGACGCGACTGCACAGTGCCATTACGTGTCCACTCGCAGAACTCCATAGAGGCTGTCCGCAGAAGGGCCGCCAGCATAGGTCCATGTTGCGCTGCACCAAGGCACGCACCCCCGACGTCCAGAGCGCACCACGTTCCTCCAGCCTGGTGATGACGTCTCTAAGAGAGAAGAGACTGAAACAGCGAGGAGGGGCAAGTGAAGCAGGAGGAGAGCATTCCTATGAGGAGAAGAGAGACCAACAAGTAAGACGTGAAATGATCATTTTCAAAGGGTTGCCCAATTTTAATCCAGACTTAGTTTAATAACAACGAATATAATTCCTTCCGAGGGTGCTCGTGTTGGACGCAGTATTCTGCAGTGTGATATTCAATGCATCCATGTTACTGTAGTTAGTCTTTTCATGATCTCCCAGGCATGCCTTACAGCTCTCTGACTTACAGCCCATGTGAGGTCTCTCAAAGTGTGGGTCCACACTAGCAGTGTCTTGCTAGCCCTGGCAATGTGACCTTTCTTTAAGGAAAATAGGTTGACACCTCAACCTCGTGCGTGGAGATACCAATCACTTAAGACATACTCGCAGGAGCTCGATCTACCGACGAACATTCTTTCTGTGCCAGCGACTATAAACCGTGCTCTTAAACAGAGGGGAGGAGGGACCAGGACAACAAGGAGGACTACACACAAGGGTGTTTGAGTAGAGTTTGTGTTTCTGTCTGTGATGTTGTGGGTGTATGTTAGTTGTGTGTGCGCTGGTGTCAGTGAGTATGTAAGTCTGTGTGTGTCTGGGTGTTTCTAGTTCTTTACACTGTGTCACTGTTGGTGTGTGGAGCTGTTGTAAAATAAAATGACTAACAACTGATTTGTTTGCTGTGATTGGCTGCGTGTGTCTTGGTGTGAAGTGCCCATTGAAAAAGGCCTCTGTGTGTGTGTGTGTTCTGATGATGGTGGTTGGATGTGTGGTGTTGTGCTTAGTGTTTGTGATAATTAACGCGTAATAAAAACATGCCAACCCTACGTATCAGCCGATATACCGAAGTGGATTTTTGTGTGTGTTTGCAAAGGAGGGAGCCCGATGGCTCTGCAGAGTTCAGTTGTGAAAATACTTGGAAGTCTCTCGATTTAGCGAGCTAACTGAACGAGA
>BROE01000022.1:19262164-19282784 GCA_036571765.1 Plecoglossus altivelis
GCATGCTGGTCTGGACAGAGAGGGCAGTGGGTTGGTGTGAGCACGCTGGTCTGGACAGAGAGGGTAGTGGGTTGGTGTGAGCATGCTGGTCTGGACAGAGAGGGTAGTGGGTTGGTGTGGGCACGCTGGTCTGGACAGAGAGGGTAGTGGGTTGGTGTGAGCATGCTGGTCTGGACAGGCTGAGAGCTGTATGTTTTCTGACTAAATAACCTCCACAGTCCGACACCAACACTGCTGAGACAGCACGTACCATGTCTCTTACAGACACACACACACACCTACGTACACACCCTCTTACAGCTGAGACAACACACACTACCAAATACACAAATACTCTTACACAAATACACACATTCTTTCACACACACACACACACACCTTCCAGAGCTTCACAACCCTGGTCTGATCAGACCTCTATCATCCAGAGCAACGCTGGTCTGATTAGACCTCTATCATCCAGAGCAACACTGGTCTGATTAGACCTCTATCATCTAGAGCAACACTGGTCTGATTAGACCTCTATAATCTAGAGCAACCCTGGTCTGATTAGACCTCTATAATCTAGAGCAACACTGGTCTGATTAGACCTCTATCATCCAGAGCAACACTGGTCTGATTAGACCTCTATAATCTAGAGCAACACTGGTCTGATTAGACCTCTATAATCTAGAGCAATCCTGGTCTGACAACACATCCGATTCTTCAGTTTACTCTTCCTGGGTTGTATTTATTTATGCATTCAGTTTTAATAAGGGCCTCAATTAAATGTGGTTGATATCAATAGGATTTGGTCTAAAGAGCACAGCCCCCCCTGGTGAGGGCTGTGTTTGAAGGAAAGGGCAGCAGTCACATGTTCACGTCGTCCGGATGCAGCGTGGGGCCGGGGAGATCACACACACTTCAAAAAGTGCATTCCAATTACTGGACCATAGAACCCACATTAGGCAGAGCTGAGCTTAGCTGTGGTGGGCCATACTGCTTTAACCTCCTACAGAAACACAGATCCTCGCTCCATTTCCTCCTCCACGGGAGATCATTCCAGGGTCCACTCCATCGAGGCTGGGCCAGGCAGCTGAGCTCTGAGGCGGGTCTGTTTCCACCCCTGCTGGGCTGTGGTTGTGGTTGAAGCAGTGATTGAGAGCGATGACCCACCCCCCCCCCTTTCTACGGTCTTTCCTAATTCCTAGAAGAGAGAGTGTGAGCAGGCAGAGCCCAGACTCTCCAGAGTCTTCCCAGAAGCGTCTCTCTGGGCTGTGATCAGTGTGCTGGAGGAAACACAGGGGTTCCTCTGGCAGGTAAGTGGTGTCTGAGCTGAGAGCTGAGCCAGCAGAGAGAAGGGGCAGAGAGCCTGCTGGGAGCAGAGAGAAGCTGACAAGAGAGAGAAGAGAGAAGTAACCCTGTGGGAGAACCCACAAGGAACATCACAGTCCTGCTGTCTGGGGACGTCTGCTTTCTCATTATCAGCTCAGAGAGGCTGTAATGTTTCCGCCATGCAGACATGGGCCTCGGAATGTGGGGCCTGATCTTCCTGATGTGGGGCCTGATCCAGCCCCTTCCTCCAGCCAACCCCAGCCACCAGCCCCCAGCCCCCTCCTCCAGCCCCCAGCCTCCAGCCCCCCCTCCAGCCCCCAGTCCCCAGCCTGTTCCTCAGAGCTGACAGCAGGCTAGCAGGAGGAACTTCCTATGAAAACAAAGTAGCTGTATCATCAAAGGGTTTGCCAATTAATCCAGACTAGTTTAATTTAACAACAATATAATCCTCCGAGCTCTCTGTGCCTTGAGGCCCTAACCCATGAACGTCAATGAGGCCTGTGGGCAATGTGACCTTTCTAAGAAAATGTTGACATCAAAGCTCTGGAACCATCGCTAACCAGGAGCTCGTTTCCGGAATGCGGGACTATAAACCGTGCTCTTAAACAGAGGGGAGGAGGGACCAGGACAACAAGGAGGACTACACACAAGGGTGTTTGAGTAGAGTTTGTGTTTCTGTCTGTGATGTTGTGGGTGTATGTTAGTTTGTGTGTGCGCTGGTGTCAGTGAGTATGTAAGTCTGTGTGTGTCTGGGTGTCTAGGTCTTTACACTGTGTGTGTGTGTGTGTGTGTGTGTGTGTGTGTGTGTGTGTGTGTGTTGAAGAGCCCTGGCTTTGCAGGTCAGATCTGAGTCTGAGAGAGATTCCCAGAGACAAGGCCACAGCAAATCTGGTCTGGGACCAGCCCACAGCAAATCTGGTCTGAGACCAGCCCACAGCAAATCTGGTCTGAGACCAGCCCACAGCAAATCTGGTCTGGGACCAGCCCACAGCAAATCTGGTCTGAGACCAGCCCACAGCAAATCTGGTCTGAGACCAGATGCTGACTCATCACGCATGTGTACAATTAGCCAGGCTTGTCCTCCTAACAATTTCCATGACATATGGCACTGCAGTTTCAGTCCATGCTTTTGCAGAGCAGAATGATAGTCAGTCAGTCTGTCTCTGTCTGGGGAAGGTTGTGGGGAGTCACTACAGTTAGGTGGTTCTTACTCTCCAGCACTGTTTGGAAGGATAATGAAATCTGGATTCATACCCAACAGAGGGCACATTGAATATTTCATATGTAATATGCTCCTATCTCAGAGGGCATTAGCTATTCTGCAGCGCACTGGGACTGGTTATCATGTCCTTCTGCAGACAGACTTGCTGCTAGCAGGGTTAGCGTTAGCGCTCGCTCCAGACCCCCCATAGAGACAGTCAGGGGGTGACGGGGGGGTGAATCGGAGCGGAGAGCTGACTTTACCAACAAATACTTTGTTTGAGGGGCAACAGTTTAGCAAACACCAGATGAAAAGTCCCAAACTGTTGTCTAAACCACTGTGAATAATACTACAGATAGTAGATACACACCAATGTTCATCGCTCATGTCCTGTAACTGTGTGTTAAACAGGTATAGTTGTCTATGACGAACTGAGCATAACAGAGTTTTGGGGTGTTCTGTGGGGAAAAGGTTTGTGTGTCCCTTCCACGGGGGGGGGGGGGGGGGGGGGGGGTGACTGGTGACCTGACTAGAGTGAGGTGACCCTCCCAGCCCCTCCCTTAGGGACAGCCCTCCTCTGACAGGACTGAATGCCCAGGGAGGGCTGGGTTTATGGCCCCAGCAGGGAAGAAAGGTTTGGGATTGATGGATGGTGTCCAACTGAGACAACGACTGGGAACAAGATCATGTTGGTGCACCATGCTTCCCAGGCCTAGGCCCAACCCCCTGCCCCTCCCCCTGCCTCTCCCCCTGCCCCAGCCCCGCCCCCGCCCCCGCCTCAACCCCTCCCCCTGCCCCAGCCCCTGCCCCTCCCCCAGCCCCTGCGGGGTAAATCCTACTCTGGTGACTCACTGTGCCTCGTCAGCAGTGAGGCAGTGCGATCCAGGTCTGTGACTCACGCTACAGGCCTGGACAGCTCTGGAGAACTCCAGCACCGTCCGCAGGCGTTGCCCTGGCGACACGATGACAAGGGGCCCTGCAGGAGACGATGGGTCATGAAGCAACAGACCTCCAATCTACATCCTCAGGACACCAGATCAGGGCTTACATTCCTCATAGACGTCTGAGGTGCAGAGGTGTCGGCCAAGCAGGGAGGGAAAGAGGGGGAGGGGAGGTGGAAGGGAGAGGGAGAGAGGGAGAAGGAAAGACAGATCCAAAGAGGTGAAACAGAGAAAACGAGTGAGATAGACAAAGAGAGTCGGAGACAGAGGTAGAGAGAGAGAGAGAGAGAGGTAAAGAGAGGTAGAGAGAGACAGAGAGAGAGAGAGAGAGAGAGAATAAGGTACTGTGAGCGAGTAAGAAAGAGAGAGAGAGACAGAGTGAGAGAAAGAGGGAGTAAGAGAGGTAGAGAGAGAGGTAGAGAGAGAGTGAGAGAGAGAGGTAGAGTAAGAAAGAGATAGAGAGAGATAAAGAGAGAGACAAACAGACAGAAAGCGACAGAGCACAGTGTGTCTGAAGGTGTAACCTAGCACCGCATATCTAACGTCTTAACCTCTCTTTAACTTCACACTCAGTCGACCTTAAACAGGAAACCAACTCAGTCTGATCTCAGATCGTGAGACAGGAGTGACAGGGTGAGTTAGCGCAGCGCTGAAGGGAGACATTGGACCACCGACACACCGTTTAACTAGCACCTGCACCTGGGACAGTAACGTCAGACACTATCATTAGTCTGATGAGGAGATGCAGCATGAGGCCAGTAGGTATAGTGATCAGACGCACACTGTCGACTGCAGGGACACATAGGCAGTCACACCAACACTTCCAGAGATGAGGACAGACAATCTCACTGCTTGAGAAGATTATCCAGACGTTTCATCAAAATGATGAAACCATTTTCTTACACGCTCGGTTTCCATGACAGTTGAAATGCTGCGTTTCGTGTGTGGTGTCTTGGGCCTGTCTGGGTGACCTCACGCTGGACAGCCATGTGTGCAGTTTGTGTTTGTGTATTGTTACAAAGTGTAACAAACTAATTCCCCCCACAGGTCACCACAGCTGAGCGACCCAGCCCAGAACAGAGACAGTGTCTTTATGACCTTATATGTTCAAACCACCAGCTGTTACAGACGCTGGCTCAGACGACCACATGTTTGCAGACAGAGCGTCCATGCGAGAGTCTGTGTATTTTCTTTTAGTCTCTCTCAACAATGGACATTATCTGTCCCCCCAGAACACCAAATAGAATATCTACCTCCCAGACTTGAAACATGAACTCAACTCAAAAATGTTTCCTTTTCACAATATGTGAACTGGAATGTTGAGAGACATTACAACAAAGGACACTTTTGTCTAGAACAGCTTTGGGTCTTCCTTAGAAACAAAGCAAGACAGGCTGTTGACTTCCTGCAGGACTTCCTGGTTGCAGCTGGAAGGTCAAAGTAACAAGGCTCCAGTCTCACGTACCTGTCTCCTTCCTGCTGCCTCGTACTCCGTCTCTGTTCTTCTTCAGCACTGCCTTGAACATGGTGCGCCTCCAGATCTCGCTGGGCCCTGTACAAAACACACAGGTTCCTCTCAATACAAGCACCTGTACAAAACACACAGTTTCCTCTCAATACAAGCATCTGTACAAAACACACAGGTTCCTCTCAATACAAGAACCTGTACAAAACACACAGGTTCCTCTCAATACAAGCATCTGTACAAAACACACAGGTTCCTCTCAATACAAGCATCTGTACAAAACACACAGGTTCCTCTCAATACAAGCACCTGTACAAAACACACAGGTTCCTCTCAAGACGGCCAAGCTAAAACACACAGGTTCCTCTCAAGACGGCCAAGCTAAAACACAGAGCAGGACAAAAGCAGTGCAGACTAGAACACAACAGAACAGACTAGACCTTACAGAACAGAACAGAACATACTAGAACAGTACAGAACAGAACAGAACATACTAGAACAGTACAGATTAGAACAGTACAGGACCAATATCCCTTCCCCCTGGGTTCCATCCCAAACACATCCATCAGCCTGCCCAGCACAGTGAGCAGGCTGGTCAAGACAACAGGAACTTCACATACTGATGACAACACATACAGCATTTCATGCCCTCGTCTCCTGACACGTGGCTGGGAGATTTCCCACAGCTCTCCCAGGCCGTCAGGGCACTCAGGAGGGGCGGCGTGGAAAGAATGCCCTAATATTTAAAGAGAACCAACCAGGTCTGCTATCTTGTTATGCTGGAAAACAATCTGTCGGATTCCTGACATTCCACATGTAATTGATGCTACGAGGCAGCTGAACTTGGGCCTTTCCTGACTCCCACCTCAAACTGCTCTGGAAACAGGCCCTGACGCTGCTTTCTGTCTAAGAAACTTGGGCCAGAGGCTACTTTGACTTGAGTTTCAGAAGTGTGTGTTTACTGGATAATAAGTCTATTATCTAGCGGGCATGTTCTCCTTTTCCTGGCCAGGTTTTCTTACCGCAGGAGAACGCCTCGTCCTCATTAACTGTTTCCCCAGCTCTCCTGGCCTGCTAATAGGTGAATATAGGCCACCGAATCTGGAGTTCTGCTCCCAGCTCTGACACAAACCAGACACCTGGCCAAATAAGGGCATGTTGGACCAACACACACACACACACACACACACACACACGAGGTCACAGAGCCACTCATACACACACACAGACATGCACACACCTGTGCATGTGCTCACATACATACAAACAGACTTGCTCACACACAGGCACACACAACACTCAACATGTACACACACACACACACACACACACAAACACACACACACAAACACAGCCCAGAACCAGAATGGCTTAAGCTCTGGTCTCTCTCCCTGGTCTCTCTCCCTGGTCTCTCTCCCTGGTCTCTCTCCCTCCCTGGTCTCTCTCCCTCCCTGGTCTCTCTCCCTCCCTGGTCTCTCTCTCCCTGGTCTCTCTCCCTGGTCTCTCCCTCCCTGGTCTCTCTCTCTCCCTGGTCTCTCTCTCTCCCTGGTCTCTCCCTCCCTGGTCTCTCTCCCTCCCTGGTCTCTCTCCCTGGTCTCTCTCCCTCCCTGGTCTCTCTCTTCCTGGTCTCTCTCCCTGGTCTCTCTCCCTGGTCTCTCTCCCTGGTCTCTCTCCCTGGTCTCTCTCTCCCTGGTCTCTCCCTCCCTGGTCTCTCCCTCCCTGGTCTCTCTCTCCCTGGTCTCTCTCCCTGGTCTCTCTCTCCCTGGTCTCTCTCCCTCCCTGGTCTCTCTCTCCCTGGTCTCTCTCCCTGGTCTCTCTCTCCCTGGTCTCCCTCCCTGGTCTCTCCCTCCCTGGTCTCCCTCCCTGGTCTCTCTCCCAGATGGGAGAGCCCAGCCGCCCCCTGGGTAGTTGTGTGCTCATGCACACAAGGACGTCACTACAGACCTGTTGTATCTGACTGTCTGGGAATGCTCCTTTGATGTCGGGCTGTGAAGTGGTTATGATAATGATATGATAATGAGGGGGATGTGCCCTCTACAGGATAGACGTTCTGATTTGAATCTAACTCATCATTATTTATCATGCACAGGTCTAAGCAATATAAACACACAGACTGATCTTTAAAAGACACACTACTACACAAAACATTGAATGAATTTATCTTTCTAGTGTGGTAAGCAGCGCGCAAATGATAACTTCATGAACGGTTTCACCTGAAGTGTTGTACAGAGGCATGGTTTGACCTGAGACTGAATTATATTAGGTGAGGTTTGACCTGCGACTAAAGGATATTTGCCTTAGCGTACTCTCCCACTCCCCCAACCAAAAGCACGCTATTTCCGATGACTGTCCACCAGACCAGACCAGTGAGACGGCACTGTCCCTGGGCAGAGTCACAGGTCATGACAGGCTACATCTATGGGAACTAATTCTTTATCAAACAGAAGACCCCATTCCATTTCGGTGACATCGTTAAGTAAACACAGCCTACATTCTACAGGCAAAGAAACAACAGCTCAGTCATCATGTTTCCTGCCACAGCAACCGAATACAGAGACTTTCCACCCAGTCTGTGATGGTGAATGTGCCTGTTACTGACTCCCTCAGCCTGCCACGGGACCAGCAGGACGTAGGCCGCTGGATCTGGAGCTCCACGAGCGTCTAACTCCATTTCCTGAAAGCTGCGTGTGAAAGTGTGCGGAAGCGTGCTAGTCCAAATTCCTCTAAATCCTTTCGCACCCAGCCGCAATTTACAGCAATTGTCGACCTGTGGCTTTGCAGCTCCCCAGCCGACGCAACAGAAAGATAACCACTAACGAGGGCACAAAAGAGAGGGATTAGAGGTGGGGTCTGTGTACCACAGCCAGCCTGGAGCTGCAGACATCCTGAACACTGGGCTGTTCACTCTGGTCCTCCACAGACCAGCTGCTGTCCCCACAGTGTCCTCTTCTATGAAGCTGTTCCCCTGCCTTATGATGCTGTTATGAAGCTGTTCCCCTGCCTTATGAAGCTGTTCCCCTGCCTTATGATGCTGTTCCCCTGCCTTATGAAGCTGTTCCCCTGCCTTATGAAGCTGTTATGAAGCTGTTCCCCTGCCTTATGATGCTGTTCCCCGGCCTTATGATGCTGTTCCCCTGCCTTATGATGCTGTTCCCCTGCTGGTTGCACAGGTGTGTCCTGCTGGCTGCTGCTCAGGTGTGTCCTGCTGGCTGCTGCTCAGGTGTGTCCTGCTGGGTGAACAGGCAGGGCAGGTTTGTGTTTCTGACATCAGATCCACTGAGCGTCAAACAATGAGCATGGCTGACATCAACACACTCAGCCTGCATAGCAGGACAAGAACATAATAAGCAGTTTCAGCACTACAATAAGGGACCCGTTAAAGTGAGAGTATACATGGTGGATAACAATCGAGATTTGGGTAGAGTGTACTGTATAAGGATCTAACACTATAGGTTGGGTTCATATCTACACTGTTAATATTGGACTTAGTGTTGGTATGTGGCAAGACAGTGTTGGTGTGTGGCTGGAGACAGTGTTGGTGTGTGGCTGGACACAGTGTTGGTGTGTGGCTGGACAGTGTTGGTGTGTGGCTGGAGACAGTGTTGGTGTGTGGCTGGACACAGTGTTGGTGTGTGGCTGGACAGTGTTGGTGTGTCGCTGGAGACAGTGCTGGTGTGTGGCTGGAGACAGTGCTGGTGTGTGGCTGGAGACAGTGCTGGTGTGTGGCTGGACAGTGTTGGTGTGTGGCTGGACACAGTGTTGGTGTGTGGCTGGACAGTGTTGGTGTGTGGCTGGACACAGTGTTGGTGTGTGGCTGGAGACAGTGTTGGTGTGTGGCTGGACAGTGTTGGTGTGTGGCCGGACACAGTGTTGGTGTGTGGCTGGAAAGTGCTGGTGTGTGGCTGGACACAGTGTTGGTGTGTGGCTGGACAGTGTTGGTGAGTGGCTGGACAGTGTTGGTGTGTGGCTGGACACAGTGTTGGTGTGTGGCTGGAGACAGTGTTGGTGTGTGGCTGGACACAGTGCTGGTGTGTGGCAGGACAGTGTTGGTGTGTGGCTGGACAGTGTTGGTGTGTGGCTGGACACAGTGCTGGTGTGTGGCTGGACACAGTGTTGGTGTGTGATTGGACAGTGTTGGTGTGTGGCTGGACAGTGTTGGTGTGTGGCTGGACACAGTGTTGGTGTGTGACTGGACAGTGTTGGTGTGTGGCTGGCTTGCTACTGCTACCTCCAGCCCTGCAGCCCAGCGTGGGAGTTGATGGCTAACTGTTGTAACTGCTGTACAGTGTGTGCGTGTATGTGTGTGTGTGAGAGGAGAGCTTCATTCTCCTCAGACACAATAAACAAACACAGGCTGGCTTGAAGGAAATGAGAAGAGCGTCTCTGATATTCTAGCAGCCAGAAAGATGAATTCTTCTAACCAAAACACACCGTGACAATGAGTGTTCTCTTCCAGATAAATGAAACCAAAACATGTCACAACTTTTACCCTGACCACAGCCTAGATGAACAGCCATAAATCTATCTAGCTCCTGAGGCACAAAAAGGTCTTAATGTTTTCAAGATAGGATTAGAAGACATTGCTAGTTTACTGGCTTCATTTTTAAGTAACCGAGGGGGAGGGGTTACCAGTTGCCATGGTGAAACTTATAGTGTATTAATGTATATTATGGACAGTATATAAATGTATATTATGTACTGTAGATGAATGTATATTATTTACAGTATATACTGTATATGTATATTATGTACAGTAGATAAATGTATATTATGTACAGTATAGGATGATTCTACCACGGATTGTAAAAAAAAGAGGCGATCTAGCCAGCTCAAAATGGAATCATCGTGTCATGATGATATCCTGTCACTCTTATGACGATATCCTGTCAGTCTGATGACGACATCCTGTCAGTCTGATGACGACATCCTGTCACTCTTATGATGATATCCTGTCACTCTTATGACGATATCCTGTCACTCTTATGATGATATCCTGTCACTCTTATGACGATATCCTGTCACTCTTATGACGATATCCTGTCACTCTTATGATGACATCCTGTCACTCTTATGATGATATCCTGTCACTCTTATGACGATATCCTGTCACTCTTATGACGACATCCTGTCACTCTTATGACGACATCCTGTCACTCTTATGATGATATCCTGTCACTCTTATGACGATATCCTGTCACTCTTATGATGACATCCTGTCACTCTTATGACAATATCCTGTCACTCTTATGACGATATCCTGTCACTCTTATGACGATATCCTGTCACTCTTATGACGACATCCTGTCACTCTTATGATGATATCCTGTCACTCCGATGACGACATTCTGTCACTCTGATGACGATATCCTATCAGTCTGATGATGACATCCTGTCACTCTTATGACGATATCCTGTCACTCTTATGATGATATCCTGTCACTCTTATGACGATATCCTGTCACTCCAACTGGAAGGGATCTTAGCTGACTCTTATCCCCTCACTGGAAAACCTCCATTTCCAACAACCCCGACTCCCAAAGCTAAACAGGAAGCACATGTGAGGTGGAGCATAATGCTGTCTGTGCTCTGTGTGTCTGTGAGTCTGTGCTCTGTGTGTCTGTGAGTCTGTGCTCTGTGTGTCTGTGAGTCTGTGTGTCTGTGAGTCTGTGCTCTGTGAGTCTGTGCTCTGTGTGTCTGTGCTCTGTGTGTCTGTGAGTCTGTGCTCTGTGAGTCTGTGCTCTGTGTGTCTGTGCTCTGTGTGTCTGTGAGTCTGTGTGTCTGTGAGTCTGTGTGTCTGTGCTCTGTGTGTCTGTGCTCTGTGTGTCTGTGAGTCTGTGCTCTGTGTGTCTGTGCTCTGTGTGTCTGTGAGTCTGTGTGTCTGTGTGTCTGTGAGTCTGTGTGTCTGTGCTCTGTGAGTCTGTGTGTCTGTGCTCTGTGTGTCTGTGAGTGTGTGCTCTGTGTGTCTGTGTGTCTGTGCTCTGTGTGTCTGTGCTCTGTGTGTCTGTGAGTCTGTGTGTCTGTGCTCTGTGTGTCTGTGAGTCTGTGCGTTCTGTGAGTCTGTGTGTTCTGTGTGTCTGTGCTCTGCGTGTCTGTGTGTCTGTGCTCTGTGTGTCTGTGAGTCTGTGAGTCTGTGTGTCTGTGAATCTGTGTGTCTGTGCTCTGTGTGTCTGTGTGTCTGTGCTCTGTGAGTCTGTGCATTCTGTGTGTCTGTGCTCTAATACCCCCACTAACATCTGGCCCTGAGCCAGCTATGGCTCTGACCTGGCCTAATGAAACCAACATGACACACTCTAATCGAGCAAAGTCACAAAATCAACATCTGAAAGCCATTCAATTTAGAAAGGGGAGAAATGTAACCTCTGTCAGGAAGTCTCTCATGAGATCATGAGGTTAAAATCTCTTTCCCCCCCATCCAGCCCATATTAGTCTAACCACACAGTCTATATCAGTCTAACCACTCAGTCTACCTCTAACAGTCTATATCAGTCTAACCACACAGTCTACCTCTAACAGTCTATTTCAGTCTAACCACACAGTCTACCTCTAACAGTCTATTTCAGTCTAACCACACTGTCTATATCAGTCTAACCACACAGTCTATTTCAGTGTAACCACACAGTCTATTTCAGTCTAACCACTCAGTCTACCTCTAACAGTCTATTTCAGTCTAACCACACAGTCTATTTCAGTCTAACCACACAGTCCATCTCAGTCTCACCACATAGCTTGATAAGGTAGTTTCTCTAAGCCGCAGTAATGAAGTTGAGGTAATATCTTAGAAGCAGGGCCCCTTATAGGGCCCCTCTATAGCAGCCATCCAGCAACACTGCCAAAGATCCAGCATGGCTGAACAGGCTTTGTGGGCATGTAACACTGACCTCAGGAAGAGAGGACACACTCAGTATTCACATACAGAGAAGAGCTAACAGTTCTCAGAGCTAACCAGAGACAGAGTCGCACTGAAAAGGAGTAGAAGAAAAAGCGAGCCAGAGAGGGAGAGCACATCGTACTCCGGCGAGAATTAAAGATGGAGACTCTTGGATGAAGGCATTGTGCTGCTCCCCCTGTATTGCTAACCTTTCTGTATTGATCCACTGTGGAACTTCTAAAGCCGATTCTATGTATCTGGACCTGGTCACGGACATCACACCTGAAGCAGCTGTTACCTGGTGCAGCTTCAGCTAACAATATGAGATTACACCAGCATGTGGTACTGTCACCTATGACCCTGGGAAGCGTTTCTTTTGAGCCTAGAGAAATTGGAAACCTGAGAGGTTATCAGCCTGTAACCCAGCTTTTCCACAGGTCGTTCTGTCTTGATAGAGTTCAGACCAACGCAGGTTGACAAAAGAATAGAGTCTCACCTTGCACAATGTGAGAGGTGATTTAATGAGGCCTCCTCCTCCTCAGCAGCAGGTGTGGGAGATACACAGCTCTATAAGAGTGTGTAGGGGGAGCAGGATTAGGCAGGTGTGGGAGAGACACAGCTCTATAAGAGTGTGTAGGGGGAGCAGGATTAGGCAGATGTGGGAGAGACACAGCTCTATAAGAGTGTGTAGGGGGAGCAGGATTAGGCAGGTGTTGGAGACACACAGCTCTATAAGAGTGTGTAGGGGGAGCAGGATTAGGCAGATGTGGGAGAGACACAGCTCTATAAGAGTGTGTAGGGGGAGCAGGATTAGGCAGGTGTGGGAGACACACAGCTCTATAAGAGTGTGTAGGGGGAGCAGGATTAGGCAGGTGTGGAAGAGACACAGCTCTATAAGAGTGTGTAGGGGGAGCAGGATTAGGCAGGTGTGGGAGAGACACCGCTCTATAAGAGTGTGTAGGGGGAGCAGGATTAGGCAGGTGTGGGAGAGACACAGCTCTATAAGAGTGTGTAGGGGGAGCAGGATTGTATTTCTGCTGTCCTCAGGCCAGGAGCTGCTTACACACTAGCAGACTAGCGACCTGCTTTGTTCTCTGTCAGACAGCAAACAATGCAAAGAGCTTTCAGCAGCTTCCCCTGAGCTGCTGGCTCCGCTTTCCTGCTAACACATCCTATGTCTGGTTACCACCGCTACCACGCAGCCCTCCACCGCTGCAGCCTCCCACCCTCACCCCTCCACCGCTCACCGCTTCCACTCACGCCCTCACCCCCCACGCTCAGCTCTCCACCCCTCACCCCTCCACCGCTACCACGCAGCTCTCCACCCCTCACCCCTCACCGCTACCACCAGCCTCCACCCCTCACCCCTCACCCCTCACCCTCCTACACCGCTACCACGCAGCCCTCCACCCTCACCCCTCACCGCTACCACGCAGCTCTCACCCCTCACCTCCACGCTACCACGCCCTCCACCACCACCCTCCACCGCTACCACCCTCCACCCTCACCCTCCACCGCTACCACGCAGCCTCCACCCCTCACCGCTCCACCGCTACCACGCAGCTCCAGCCCTCACCCCTCCACCCCTCCACCGCTACACGCAGCTCTCACCCCTCACCCCTCCACCGCTACCACGCAGCCCTCCACCCTCACCCCTCCACGCTACCACGCAGCTCTCCACCCCTCACCCCTCCACCGCTACCACGCAGCCCTCCACCCCTCACCCCTCCACCGCTACCACGCAGCCCTCCACCCCTCACCCTCACCCTCCACCGCTACCACGCAGCTCTCACCCCCCCCCCACCCTCACCCCTCGCACCGCCCTCCACCCCTCACCCTACCCACGCACGCCTCACTCCCCCTCCACCGCTACCGCAGCCCTCACCCTCCTCACCCTCCACCGCTCACCACCCTCCCGCTCACGCAGCTCTCCACCCCTCACCCCTCCACCCGCAGTCCTCCTCCTCCTCACCCTCCACCCACCCACCCCCCCTCCCCTCCACCTACATGGGGTTGTACATGATTGAATCCTCTCAGACTTCCACAGAGTTGTCATAGTGACACAGACTTTCCCTGATGGTTTTGACCTTCCACACACCTGGAGCGTTAATCCGTTTAGGATCAGAGTAGTCCTGTACGTTCTTCATTTCTCAAGACTATTCAGAGAAGTTTGCTACCTGTAAACACATTCCACTATTCTGCCAGTAGGGTTCACCTAAATCCTTCCGAACCACAGAAAATATCAAGGCAATGGTAGTGTCCCTGTTAAGGGAGGTGTGGTTGGCTGGATGAGGTGTCAGATTAAACCATTTTACTTTTGTCTCATTCACGTAGGCTATACCTTTTGTTATAACATTATATTTTATAGCCACTAGCTAGGCTAACTAAACATTGACTGTTGTAATGCTCCACCAACACTGGTGATGATTAACTGGTTAGAGCACTTTACTGTTATCAGTTAACTTCTGGTTCTCTTTTCAGTTTCCTAAAGGGTCTAAATACTAGAACAATACTATACCATATTTATCATAAACGTACATCCAAAGTCCTAACTTTGAAGTTCTTAAAGAGAGATGGATTGCGCAATTGTGTAGGTGGTGGGAAAGGCGACGTAATAAATCAAGCTGAACTCGTTAGCTACACAATTCCTCATACCCAGAGACAACAATCCTTCTAAACTACGTTTATTTCCTAAAGTTTTCAATCCAATACGGCTATATGAGTGTCTGTCGAGAGCGACAGTTAGACAAACAAACAAACAAACAGTCAGACATCCAGTCACAACAATCCTAATCTGGGCAGACTATCTTCCAGAAGGGTTCCACTCCAACTCTAATCTATCTCAGTCGGTTGCTAGCTGGGAGATGTATAAGTTTAGTTACAACTAAGGTAGGAGCAAAGCCTCAGGAATGTGTCTCTCACCTGAGAGTTCACCTGAGATCTTCACCTGAAGCACAGTTCTCATAAACTCTAGTCAGCTGTGCTAAATGATGGAAAACTATGAGGCGCCGTTTCTGTTAAAGTGGCTCCACGTTTAGCTCTGAGGCAGAAGAGATTGTCATGAAGAGTTCCTTGACGGAGACACTCCGTGGGCCACTAAACCTTTTCAACATCGTAATGAAAGACATTCCATGTAGCTTAGCTCAACATTAAACAGATGAGTCTAATCTATTAGCCCACCGGCATTAGCGTTTTGCTTACCCATGAGAATGACTGGTAGACAGGATCACACAGACAGCTAGCCATCTCCATAGCACTGGTATTTCAGGGCATGGGACTATACACCCCACCTCTGTAACAACTTTGCTTTCCCAACCATTTCTGAGTAACAGAGGGTAGTCTTTCACAGGCTCCCAGGAACACCGAAGAGTTGAGGCATGTTTTAGAAAGCGATCATTACTCAAGGATTTACAGTCACACCCTGGACTGTGGAAACTGTCTCAGCCTGACATAAGGGTCTACCAGACAAGACACTGCTCATCTTTCCTTTATATATCTCCCTCATTTTCACCTGGGATAGCCTCTGTCAACATCACAGCCTCAGAACTCCACTACTTTGGGATGATCTCTGACAGACAAATGTGCTTTTAAGGGCCGTGGTCAGCAGTTCAGGGAGTGTCCTTGTGACCTCTCTACTTGATGGAAAAGAACATGGCCAAACAAGAAGAGAATAACATCCGGGTGAGGTCATCAAGTGAAGCACACACAGCAACAACACTTGGAGACTAAAAAACACACTGGAATCATTTCCCCTCTCTCTCTCTTCTCTCTCTCTCTCTCTCTCTTCTCTCTCTCTCTCTCTCTTCGCTCTCTCGCTCTCTCGCTCTCTCGCTCCTCTCTCTCTCTCTCTCTCTCTCCTCTCCTTCTCTCTCCTCTCTCTCGCTCTCTCTCGCCTTCTTCTCTGTCTCTCTCTCGACCTCTCTCTCTCTCGCTCTCTTTCTCGCTCCATCGCTCTCTCTCTCTCTCTCTCCTCTCTCTCTCTCTCGCTCTCTCTCTCGCTCTCTTCGCTCTCGCTCTCTCTCTCTCCGCTCTCTCTCGCCTTCTCTCTCTCCGCTCTCTCTCTCTCTCGCTCTCTCCTCTCTCTCGCTCTCGCTCCTCTCTTCTTCGCTCTCTCTCTCTCTCTCTCTCTCTCCTCTCATCTCTCTCGGCCTCTCTCGCGCTCTCTCTCTCCTCTCTCTCTCTCTCTCTCTCTCTCTCGCTCTCTCTCTCTCTCTCTCTCGCTCTCGCTCTTGATTATTTTACTACGTTGATTTATCAGACCACACTGCAAGCGCTGAATCACTCAAACGACGATACAGAAACATGGATCCACACCTAACAGTAAAATGATGGGTTAGTAGGCTGTAATGTCATTTTCATATCATCTAACTTGATAGGAAGGCCATTCCCTTCAACTCAGATTAAGCCAATGGTTTACATGGCCAAATATCTGCCACAAAGCTTTCTGCTGTTTGATTAAGGTCAAACATTAACAGGCCAAGTTTAAAGTCTACCGGTTTCTCCATGGGCACACATTACCTTCATTCACTAAGTTCCTTTCATGGTATTTTTTGGGTCAGGAGGTCATTTCTCGTGAACAGTGTCAGCAGAAATGAGAGTAGATGTAGGGGGATGATGAGGAGCTTCTAGAAGAGACCTGGATCTGTCTGGACTGCAGGAAGCTGTGTGCCTTCAGTAAATCACGCTTGGGTTTTGTCTGAGAACCGTTCCACATGTGGCTCAGCTCAGACCCTTTGGAGATAAGACTCTCTCTCGCTCTCTCTCTCTCTCTCTCTCGCTCTCGCTCTTGATTATTTTACTACGTTGATTTATCAGACCACACTGCAAGCGCTGAATCACTCAAACGACGATACAGAAACATGGATCCACACCTAACAGTAAAATGATGGGTTAGTAGGCTGTAATGTCATTTTCATATCATCTAACTTGATAGGAAGGCCATTCCCTTCAACTCAGATTAAGCCAATGGTTTACATGGCCAAATATCTGCCACAAAGCTTTCTGCTGTTTGATTAAGGTCAAACATTAACAGGCCAAGTTTAAAGTCTACCGGTTTCTCCATGGGCACACATTACCTTCATTCACTAAGTTCCTTTCATGGTATTTTTTGGGTCAGGAGGTCATTTCTCGTGAACAGTGTCAGCAGAAATGAGAGTAGATGTAGGGGGATGATGAGGAGCTTCTAGAAGAGACCTGGATCTGTCTGGACTGCAGGAAGCTGTGTGCCTTCAGTAAATCACGCTTGGGTTTTGTCTGAGAACCGTTCCACATGTGGCTCAGCTCAGACCCTTTGGAGATAAGACCTCCAGAGCTCTCAGCACCACCACACAGGTTTATGATTAGCCTGCTGTCGGCCAATCAGCAAGGAAACAGAGAGGTGACTCTCATGCAGTCAATCCAAGGCAGAGATCAGGGGAACTGGTTCTTAATTACCTAATAGGTTCATGTTTTGTAGTCTACATGAGGATTAACAGTTTACCAAGTTAGTATGTCCAGACCACACCCTCTAGCTCCTCTGTCCTGACAGAGCAGCAGACCTCCCTCGCTCCTCTGTCCTGACAGAGCAGCACACCCTCTAGCTCCAGCCTGGGATCTGTCTGTCTGTAGCCTCTGGTGCTCTAAGAGGCCCGGCAGAAACGTTAATCAATAACAGCTGTTTTAAGTGGGCGTGCACTCTCACACACTCCCTCTCTCACACACACTCTCTCTCACACACTCTGTCACACTCTCTCTCTCTCACACACACTCTCTCACACACACTCTGTCACACTCTCTCTCTCTCACAGACACACACTCTCTCTCACACACACACACACTCTCACAGACACACACACACACAGAGACACACTCTCTATTACACACACACACACACACACACACAGAGACACACTCTCTCTCACACACACACTCTCTCTCACAGACACTCTCTCTCTCTCACAGACACACACTCTGTCACACTCTCTCTCTTGCACACACACTCTCTCTCACAGACACACACACACACTCTCTCTCACAAACATACTCTCTCTCACAGACACACTCTCTCTCACAGACACACACACGCACAGACACACTCTCTCTCTCTCTCTCTCTCTCTCTCTTACACACACACACACACACACACACACAGACACACACACACACACACAGACACACACACTCTCTCTCTCTCTCTCTCTCTCTCTCACACACACACACACACACACACACACCCACACACAGACACAGACACAGACACACACACACTCGCACACAGACACACACTCGCACACATGCTCAAACACACACCCAACCGCACTTGATTGCTTGCTTACAGAGTCTTGGATATCATGCCTCAGCCCATTGAGAGAAGTTTAATGTGGATTCTTTCATAAATGAATTATTAGCATGTCAGTTCAGATAGCAGAATGCCTCATTGAACTGAACGTGTTCATTAAAGCATGGAATCGTAAAACTTATTTTTTTTGGCAGGGTAAGTAATTGTGGTTTTCAACTGTAGGCTGTTTTGTCAGCGGAGCTAATGAGGTCAGTCTGAATTTCACAGGGTGGCAGCCTGCTGGTCTTCTCTTCTGCATTCTCTCTCTCTCTCTGAACGGCTCTCCTTAGTGCTCACACACCAAGCCAACATGCACGTCTGTAATTCTGTTACATTTTAATTGATAGCCAGGGGGAAAGCAACACAATTAAGTTGTGGGGTTAAAACAGTAAAAGAAAGCAGTTCAATACATAAACTGCCTTGAACCAATGAGAAACTGTTACTAATGCAATTACACAATGTGACATTGCCTAAACCATGGATAGCACATTGGTTAATGAAGGCTAATATCTCCATGTATGATACTGGCCGTTGGCAACTTGAGAAATCAGCAGTCCACAGCTACCATGAAATGCTAGCCTTACGCTAATAACATCTTATTTTCGTTTTCGGTGACACACCCTCCAGCTCTGTAACAATCCAGGCAAAAGAAAGCCAATTACCAAGACTTAAAGACTATAGAAGGAGGAGTTTTCAAATTGGAGTCTAATTCAGTGTTGACCCCTGAGATAACTGAGGAGTCCAGCTGAGTGATAACTGAGGAGTCCTGAGTGATAACTGAGGAGTCCAGCTGAGTGATAACTGAGGAGTCCTTCTGAGTGATAACTGAGGAGTCCAGCTGAGTGATAACTGAGGAGTCCAGTTCAGTGATAACTGAGGAGTCCTTCTGAATGATAACTGAGGAGTCCTCCAGCTGAGTGATAACTGAGGAGTCCTGAGTGATAACTGAGGAGTCCTGAGTGATAACTGAGGAGTCCTGCTGAGTGATAACTGAGGAGTCCAGCTGAGTGATAACTGAGGAGTCCAGCTGAGTGATAACTGAGGAGTCCAGCTGAGTGATAACTGAGGAGTCCAGCTGAGTGATAACTGAGGAGTCCAGCTGAGTGATAACTGAGGAGTCCAGCTGAGTGATAACTGAGGAGTCCTGAGTGATAACTGAGGAGTCCAGCTGAGTGATAACTGAGGAGTCCAGCTGAGTGATAACTGAGGAGTCCAGTTCAGTGATAACTGAGGAGTCCTTCTGAATGATAACTGAGGAGTCCTCCAGCTGAGTGATAACTGAGGAGTCCAGCTGAGTGATAACTGAGGAGTCCAGCTGAGTGATAACTGAGGAGTCCAGCTGAGTGATAACTGAGGAGTCCTGCTGTGTTGGTTTGGCTTGTGAGTTGTCATTGACGCAACAGCACGGCACAAGACGACTTGTGCCTTTGGTTTTTCAGATTGCAAGTGTAGCCGTAAGGGATGACTTCTTACACTCGTTTCACAGAACAGGCCTCAGCCACCTCTACAACAGGACAATCAGAAACATTTGGTGTGTATAATGTCCTCTTGTCTACAGGATGGTTCTTCCAGAGCAGGGTGCGGAGCAGTCACCACATGTCAGTAACATCAATCACACACACACCATCACACAGGCATGTAACACACACACCATCACACAGGCATGTAACACACACTATCACACAGGCATGTAACACACACACCATCACACAGGCATGCAACACACACTATCACACAGGCATGTAACACACACACACCTCACACAGGCATGTAAACACACGTGCAATACAAACACACACACGCACAAAAAACACACACAAACACACAGTCATGTAACACACACACCATCACACGCAGGCAGTGTAAACAACACACCCATCACAGCAGGCAGTGTAACACACACACCATTCCACACGGCATGGTAAAACGACACACTAGTCAACACAGGGCATGTAACAGCCAACACCATCACCACCAGGCATGCAACACACGAGCTATCCACAGAAGACAGGGCACTGTTACACACACACCATCACACAGGCATGTAACACAAGAGACCACATCAACAACAGGCCATGTAACCACACGCCACCAACCGTCACCACAGGCAGTTTTAAACACCCCACACACGTGGTCACACGAGGGGGCATGTAAGAACAGCGGACACGGCCGACCAGTGTCACCCAAGGGAACATGTAAAGAGAACACACCAGCCCCCACCCCGAGAATTTTTTTACCTTGGTGTGTTTTTTCTAAAGGAAAGGAAAGAAGACTTCTTGTTCCCAAAACCTCTACGTATCCGGAAGCCCCCCACCACCCGCCACCCCCAGAACCCCTGCAACAACCTCCGACTAGTCTCATTACCAGCATGTAAGACACAATGCCACCACCCACACACAATCATACAGGCATGTTTAAACACACACCACAGACACAATCATAGCAGGGGCAGGGGGTGGTAACACACACACACACTACAGCATAGTAAACAGCACACAACACACCATCGCTGCTTTTT